>JAJEJO010004507.1:139773-165743 GCA_020662805.1 Glaucomys volans | reverse complement strand
AGGAAATTGAAGAAGGCACAAAAAGATGGAATGGTCTCCCATGTTCACGGATAGGCAGAATTAATATTGTTAAAATGGCCATATTACCAATGGAGTTTTATCCAGCCATAAAGAAGAATGGAATTATATCATTTGTAGGAAAACAGATGGAACTTGAGAGTATGATGCAAAGTGATGTAAACCAAATTCAGAAGGTCAAGGGTCATATGTTTTCTCTCATATAAGGAAGCTAAAGAGAAAAAAGGAAAAGAAATGTGGGGATGAATCTTATGAAAATCGAAGGGAGATCAGTAGAATAGAGTAATGGGACCAGGGAGAGGGAGGAAGAGAGAGAAAGGGAAAATACTGGGGAATGATATTGGTCAAATTATATTCTTATATCACGTGCATGTATGAATATGTAACAATGAATCCCACAATTATATATAATTAAAATGCACCAAAAAAACAGAGGGGAATAAAAAAGAAATAAATCTAGATTTTGTGTAGTTAAATTGAGACCAGGACGTGGAAGTGTCAAATTCCCAGCCACTGGGCAATTCTGGAAAGGTATTATTTGGCAGAAACTTCCCACACTCTGCCTTGTGAAATATTTTACCATCACATCTATCAGTTCCCCTTGGACCAATCCCAGTATTTTCTTCCAAATATTTAGCTTTACATATACTTTTAACTTTTAACTTGATTTCTTAGGATTTTTCACTTTTTTCCCTTTCCCATTAACAACTTCTAAACTGCCTCCCACCCTCTTCCAATGCAAATCTTCCTTGCCACATTTGAGCTTTGTCCAATATGAAATTTCTTCTTCCTCTCTGTTCAAATACAGAGAGGACCAAAAATCTGTCTTGGATTTCATAAAACTTATTCCTGGGAGTTTTTCAGAGTCTTTGAAAGTGCCACCACAAAACTGAGGCTGTATCCTTCAGTCATGGGGAGATATACAATTTGAGAGAACAATAGTGGTTAACAATTTTGTGTTGGTGAGATTTCAAATGCCAGGTTTCCCATCTAGATAAATTAAAGGATTCAAAGCACCACTAACCAGGTCAACAAATATTTAGCTCAATTGTTACCTCCTCTCTCAGTCTCTTTTGTACTTCAACAGCCACGGTGTATCTCTGTCTGTTGTGCTCCATTCATTGCATCACTATTCAATTCTCTGTCTTTTTTTTGTAGCGGAGGCGGGGGGTCGGGGAGAGATGTTTTCTATTTCAGGCAATCTTCCAGCAGTTTTAATTTCTAAGGTACCTAAGATGCAGTTCTCACATGTTAAATTGGAGTTACCCTCCTGTTACGTCCCCCATTTGCAGAAATTTCCCCAGTGAATTGTTCAGCCCAGGCTGCATTTCCTACGTGAAAGGGCAAGGAGAGATCTCAGTAATACACAGGCACTGTAAAAATCCATATTAAATATTTTTCAATTACCATGGCAATCCACTGATAAGTCACTGGTACAGAATCTTAAAAGCAATCCCACACCTAGTGCATGAACTCTTAGCAAGAACAATACCAATATTATTCATGCAGCCTCTAAATATTTCTAGATAGTTACTTAGAAATCATATGTGAAAAATTCAATTTGTAAAAAGTTTTATTAACTCAAAGTCTACTTCCCTTTGTTATCTACCAGTGCTCATCTTATCTTTCAGAACAATAGAGCAACATTTCCCAGTAATAGTAAAGTTTCACAGAATGGTAAAGTGAATCTGATCAAATCAGAATAGAGACCAAGTGTCCACTACGTAAACACCCCTCTTCCTTGTAAAAGTCCTTCAGACCACTGTAGACACAGTAGACAACCCTCCTGCTCTCCCTGGTTCTCTTAACACACCATGTGTGCACCCAAATTATGTAAGACCTGAGAAATACTAAGTTGTTGCTGGTGCATCATCTATTGAAGAGAGAGTCATTTTAGGAAGACTTACAGGGCTATAGAATGACAGTGAAATGAACCTCTCAGAGACAAAGGTGCAAAGGGTGGTCATTAACTTCTGCAATTCTCCATCTGTCAGCTGCAGAAAGAAAAGATGGTGGCAAAGGATTTTCAGAGAAGCCCACTGGCCAGCCCACACTACCCACAGGGAAACATTTCCCAGTCCAGATCTTGTGTTGGCTTCCCTTGAAGACCAGAAATTAAAGCAATGTCAGTTTTCAACTCAGTCATGTTTATGAAAACAGCAACTTGGAGCCAGAGGAGAATTTGACACCAAAAATGGTTTGAATTTTAGAGGCTGAAAAGTACATTTCTAGCCTTTGGAAAGGTCACCCTTCCCATTTTCAGGTTTATGAGCTGCAATGTTTGTGGTGGCTCTATTTCAACTCTTGCTTCTTTCTCCTGCAGGGTATTGCTGTGTAAATGTCACCTTCTCTGGCTAACCTGATGCAAGGGTGGTTTAAAGAGGTCTTATACTTTCTAAGATTCTGTTCACATGGTAAGGTTTGGAGGGATATTTTTCACCTGCATTTAATTCATAATTCTTGCTTATATATTGTTGTTTGTAAAGGGATCTGTAATCACAAAACAATGTCTCTGAAACATCTATGAAAACAAACACAAACCAACCAACAATCCAAAATAGTATTGCACCACCAAGCTTACCTAAGGTGGAAGGTTAATAATCATATACTTTCCTTCTTGCACTGAGAAGCCATTAGGACTAGACTTGGAGTCAGTGGAAGAAAATAATGTGGCATTCTTTCCAATAAGTGTGATGAGATTGGTGTGACTTGAACCCAGGGACATTGGGCTTCCTAACCCTGTTTCAATAAAGCAGCAGGGTTATGTCTAACTTCTGCATGGGCAAGCCAGTTACCAACTAAGAATAAGCAGTTGGGAGAGAAAGAGAGTAATGAAATCAGGGACCAGGATGCTGGGGTTGGGATCCTAAAGTTCTGTGATCTTAGACAAGTTACTTACTCTTAGCCTGCTCATTCATAATATGAGTGTTCAGTAAATGGCACATAATATTTGATAAAGAGTAGCTTTTTTTTTTTTTTTTACAAAGAACAGTGGTATTTTATTCCCATCTTCAATCCACAGATTCTTGGGACTCAAGAGCTTCTCCTTGCCCATACCTTGGCTGTTGGACACTATAGGAAATATCAGCTGCCCTAATTCTAGAGCTGCTCCAGAGGGATATTCTTGACATCACTCAGTCATGCAATTTTAAGGAACACATTGTCCCTCCTAGGCACAGTACTAGCAAAAAGAAGACCTGGGATTTGAAAAAAGATGTTTCCATAGAAATAATGGCTGCAATGCAGAGGTGGGAGTAGATAGGGAGGTAGTAGTTTCTTGATCTCATTTGCTAAATTGTCTATGTGGCAAAGCATCAAGTGCCAAACAACCAACAAGTAAATGAAACTTGAAGGTCACAGAGAACCTTAGGTTCGCAGGATATGGCAACACAGAGAGGATGCAAATTGCAACCCGGAATTCAAACTAATAAAATAGTCCACCTCTTTTTATCCATATTATAATAGAAGTTATGAAAGTAGTTTCCCAACCTTTCTGAGCCCTCATGAACTAAACAAGCTCTCCATTTAGATCATTCAGTGAACCAGAGGGACAAAGTACAAAATAACCTCCACACTATTTATTAAGAAGCTACTTGTGAATTATTAATGGTTGATCAGCAGCAAAATCTTCAAGACAATGACCGAACACAAAGCCTTTCTACTCAGAAAAGTCATTACCCTCTGCAAAGATCACGTTTAAATACATTTTAAACATTTAGCTCCTACTTCATAGTCATATATTATTGCAAATTTAAATACAAATCATTATATTTTCTTTTTTTTCTATTATGTTTTATGTTATTAAAAGACCAGAGGTAATGTGGAAATACTGGGATTACAGTAATTAAAAGAATAATAAATTAGCAATGATAAAATATGTAGAGCTCCAAATCTTCATAAACTCCAAAATAATCATATTTCTCAAGAGCACATCCACCCATCAAGTTACCACCTTCAGAGGTAAACTCAGGATGGATGACTTTCACAGGGGCTACTTAGCCTGCTGAGTAGGTAGATGTTGGCTGAATCATAAGTCACACTTCTGGAAATGCCATAATCTTATTCATTTATGGAAATGTTTGTTGAATACCAACAGCGTGTCCAGTGCTTGAAGAACATATGTGATTAGAGGAGAGGATCCCTTCCAGTCTAGCAGTAGGCATGGCTTTGGCTTCACAAGTGAATTTCAGAATTCTCTTAAACAGAAGTTAGCACTTTTCACTGTATGAGAATCATTCAGTCCATATGCAGATGTTAACACAGTTCACAAGCAATTCTTAGTCTCTTCTATGTGATAAGGACTATGGTAAACCATGAGGTTTCAAAATCAATGGGACCTAGTCCAAAGCTTTAAAGGACTATTATTGCAGGCATGTTAGTTTTAAGTCATATTTATGGCTGAATATAGCTGTGTTTTATGCATAATATATACAATTTATAGTACATTTGGACTCTTTGTTTCATAAATATTTACTGTAAAGTGTATGCTCACTTTCTAGGACATAAGGCATAATTTTACACTTTAAATCATTGTTACGGCTTTATGTTTTTGTGACATGCTAATCATCGTTTCTGTGATTTATTTGTTGACAAATCCTTAGTTGAAAATGTAAGTGTCAATTATAATATTGTTTCCATAAGAAGCACACTCCACTTTACAACATGTGTTTTGAGGAACACATTACACTGTAATTTGGAGGCTGGCTGTATTTTAAATTCACTTTTCAGGTCAAGAAACTAGGACTGAAAGATGGGTGTTTTCTCAGGTGAACAAAGTGTAATCTCTTCAGCAAATAAGAAACACAATGTTCTTAAATTCTGTAGGTCAAGGCCCTAAGGTTGTGTTTGTTATGGTAAAATATGCATTTTGCCTTTTTTTTTTCCTTCAAGGGAGAAATTACCTCATCTGTTATCAGTTATTTATCTTTCATTTGAGGGAGCATTTATGAAATAGTCACTGTGTTCCAGGCACTGTCCTAGATGCCTGAAAGATATAAACAATGAGCAGTAAAAATACTGAATGAATCAATGAAAGAGCCCTGCCCTTGAAGAGCTCCTTAAAATAAACAGTCCCTTGACCAAGATGTAATGTTAAGAGCAGTATATCAGATAAATGAAGCCTAGAATAGCAACCAGCCTCTAGACCACACATTTAAAAAGAAAAATAAGATCCCTGATTTGTTTTAGCCATTTTGGGAAGGTTCCTATTATGCATAGCTGAATGCAATTCATAACTCACACAGAAGGACTGGAGCTCAGTGGTGGAACATCTGCCTAGCATATCTGAGGCCCTGGGTTTGATTCCAAGTACCAAAAGGGAAAAAAAGAGATTTTTATTCATATGGAATCCAAAAGAGCTCCCCTGCCTCCAGAAAGAAGCAAAGGTATGGAAAAAACTCTGAGTTAAAAATATAAGAATCTGGGAAATGACATGGAGTTTCCTCAAAAAATTAAAAATTCAGCAATCTCACTACTGGAGGTATTCGCAGCACATACACACACACACACACACACACACACACACACAGAGGAAAAGAAAGGAAATCAGTATGTCAAAGAGATATCTTCACACACATTCATTGATGCATGATTTATAATTGTCAAGATATGGAATAAGCCTAATTATCCATCAAGAAATGAAGGAGTAAAGAAAACGTGATACACACACACACTGGAATAGAGATCAGTCTTTAAAAAAGAAAGAAAGGCAAATACAGAAAGATCAGTACTCCATGATCTCACCTACATGTGGACTGTAAAAGAGGTGCACTCATGGAATCAGAGAGCAGAAGGGTGGCCCCCAGGAACTGGACAAGGGCAGGAGAGGACCTTGGTCAAAGAATACAAAATTAGACAGGAGGATAGGAGGGGCCGGGAAAGGTTTCACAGAGCACTGGAAACTAAAAATGCAACCTGCAAGGATGCACCAGATCTGTTTAGAAGCAAAATTAAGGAGAAAACCATTGTAGGCAGAAGTAATGGCAGAAGCAAAGGTGTGAAGATGTGCAAGAACAAGGCCTATTTAACTGCATGGAGTGTCCCCAGTGTGGCTGGGATTAGGAAACCACACTAAAGAGTTGAGACTTCAAGCCTCCAAGCTTCTCTACCATTAGAGAGCCATGAACAGGGTGGAAAGGACTTGGCTCCTGGAATGTCACAGAAAAGCTCAAGGGGTGGGCAGCATGCTCCCTTGAGTTTCCGCAGCAGTGCACCTGCCAGCAGCCACTGCACATTAACCATAAGGAATGGGACTCAATTTTATCTCCACTATTGTGAAACTGTGAGTCACTTTTTCTTTCTCTTTTTAAAAAAATCTGAGCCTTTGTGTTCTTTTCTACTAAATTTGTATGATAACACCTACCTCTTAAAATTTGCAAAAGAATTACAAAGGTCAGATGTGGAAAGCACTCAGCCAATGCTAAATTCTCAATATATGGTAGCCTTGGACGGTGATAATGGTGATAAAGATGTGATGAGCTCCCTGTTTCTGGAAGCATTCAAGTGGAAAATAACTGGCCTTCACAGTGCTATTAAAGGGATCTTGGGAGATATGGAATTATCCTTTCCAAGTAGTGGATTTTAGCTTTATTCAAATGTGACCAAAACCATACAGGGAATAACTATCAGATTTCTGTAGCAACATTTACTAACTTGATGGTTGATGGTATTTATTCAGATTCAGTTCAACAACAGCTGAAAGAGTGGCCATAAATAATTGCTAAAGCCCCATAAATACAATGTGCAAACTTCAGAAAGATCAAAGAGATATTATCATGAAACCTAAATTGGCAGTACATAACATCTCTAGAAACTAGGCTCCCAAAGCTTCAACTCTTTCTTTGTAATATATTATCAGCATAGTCCACAGGGGGGAAAAATCTCTTATATTATCACATTGGGCAATTAAAAGACTGGGATCAGCATTTAGGCTTTGGCTTATCCAAATTATTTAGCAATTAATCTGTTTTGGCATCTGAAGCATGGTACTGTTTGCCTTTATTTGAATTGAACTAGAAATTCAAATTAGTCATGAGAACTGAGTTTTAAACAAACTTACAAGACATATGTACAATCATTGTACTTCAATTTCTTAAATGTACAGTTTTTGCCTTTTTGTTTAAGGTTTTTTCTGCACTTAAAAATATAATAATTCACCTGCAGCATCCACAACAGCTTGTCATTTGCCTATAATTGCCTCTGACCTAAAGGGACTTCTTTTTAGTGGTTTAAAAGAATTGTGCAACTTTACAAGACTGGAAGTCTACCCAAGAGCTTAAAGGCAGGTCCAGAAGTTTCCATGATGGTACTGGGAGATCCTTTCACTTGGAGAAATTGAAAAGTGGAATAAGGAGACCAGAATTTTAATCCTGGTTTTAGACTTCATTCATTTTATCACTCATGAAAGTCATTTACCTTTCCAGTTCTCAGTAAAATGGAGTAGTTGTACTTCATGATTTCTCAGGGAGTGTGGTCTTAGCAAGTAGAGAAAGTGCACTCTACCTATACCAAAAAGCCAGGTCTCAATGGTGGTAACTTCAACCCTAAAACCCTAATGTCCAAGATGACATCCCAGCACTGCCGCTTACTTGCAGCAGGACCTGCACTAAGTGCTCAACTGAGTATTTAGGTCTTCAGAGTCTCATTTACCCCCACAATATAACTGGGGTGATGATGATAATGATGATGATGATATCCAATTCTGGGTTGTTGGGAGAACTGAATGCACTAAAATTTTAGAACAGAACAGTTCTGAGCACCCTGTGCAAGGTTCAAGTCTCTGTAAGAGTTATGCATTGCTAAATGCATATGCCAATTTACTTAAATTTTGTCCTCACAGCCAGCCTCCTTCAAAGCTGTCACTATTATCCCTGAGGGCCCTGCCTGGAGCCACCCAGCTAGCCATAGCCACGGTGGCATCTGAACCATGCAATGAGGAGCTCCTCAGATTCTCAACCCTTTGGTGGGATCATATTGTTTCCCTGGCCCTACTTTCTTGACCTTTCCACATTCAGGCTTAAGGTTTACCAAGTAAAACTCAGCAGAGTTGTTCAAGAAGATATTATGTTCAAAGCTATATTAATAAGGAATTGAAAGTTTCAGGATCAAATAAACATGCATGACCCTTGTTTTAGTAAGTTATATCACCTGTTACAAAGTCTCTCAGGTTAGATTTTTAAGATGAGGTTAAAGCCATGGAACTGAGGGTTGTAACCATGAGAAGAGAAAACCATTAAGAGTCAAAAAGGATATGATGTTGATTTTCATATCAAAATGTCATTGATGCAATTGAATATCTACTACTGATAAAAAATAGTTAAAAATAAAACAAGATAGTGTTAACCAAAATTCATCATTTTAATCTATTAAATATATTTAATCATTATTATATTGATTAAAATATTAATGGGTTATTAGCATTAAAATGGGAATAGGAAAAAACGCTCATAGTTGTGTTGACTATTTAACATCTAAACAATGTTACAAGGATATGACTCTGATACAATATGTATGACTATTGTAAACAATAAGGAAAATGTTATTAAGATGACTACATAGCTACAAATTTTAACAAACCAACTTAAAGACTTCTAGAATTAAAAATATTTTAATAAAGCAGCTAAATACAAATACATGGTCAGAAATTAATAGTATTATGTCTTATCTTACAAATACTATAGCTTTAAGTGTCTTATGGATCAGTCCCTCTTGCACATATCCCCTACAAATGATTATCCTGTTCAGCATCATCTCCTACCTCTAATCTGTGCTAATGATTCAGGGCCCCTCCCATGGGTTCAGCTTCTCAAATACTCAGGTGTTCTCACCTTGGGCCTTTGTGTGCTCTGTTCTGGCTACTTTGTGCACCCTTGCTTCATACTCATTGGGTGACTTGGTCCTCATTCTGCAGACTTTGGCTGAAAAGGTTTCTCCTTAAAAGGTCTTTTCCTGAACACTGGTGTTGTAGTGTGCCTCTACCAGACTTTCACAGCTGTGCACTCTTGCTTTCCATCCTCAGACTTCCTCCTTTGTGGCTTTCAGGGCATGCATCCTTACCCCAAGCAGTCACCTCTTTGTCTCTATACATACTGTCTCTCTCCCTTCATAGATTAACTTCACTGCAGTTTTCATGAAATTCCTAAACTATTCAGATAAAATGTTGGGAATGTTTGGGGGAAATTGACAAAATAATTCTGGCATTTATGGCAAATTGTAAATACCTAATGGTGGTGACGATAATTTTATAAATGAAGTGAAATAGGAAAGGAACAAGCCTTGCTATATATTCAACAAAATTGCAAAACTGCAATCATTAAGATGATTAAAAGAATAAATGAGATAATTGCTAGTAAATGCATTATTTAATATATTATTAAAAAGTATTGCTCAAAAGTAAAGGGATAGATTTTCAACAAATATTATTAAAGAATTTTCCTAAGAAAAACATTTAGAGCTTTTTACTATACACCATAAAATGAAACAAAGGCATGATGATGATGATGATGATGATGATTGGGTGATTAAACCCAGGGTGCTTAGCCACTGAGCCACATTCCCAGCCCTTTCCATTTTTTATTTTGAGACAAGGTCTCACTTTGTTGCTTAAGGCCACACCAAGTTGCTGAGGACGGCTTTGAACTTGTGATCCTCCTGCTCAGCCTCCCAAATTGCTGGGACTACAGGTGTGTGCCACCTTGCTCAGGAAAGCCAGATTAATTTAACAGCTAATAGTAAATGATAAAAAAAAGAACTGCAAGGTAGCATTTCAAGGATCTTAGGAATCCCATGATAGAGAAAAACTTTGTAGGCTTAAATTTAATAAACAAAAATGACATTTCTCATTTCAAACATAATCATGGAAAACTTTAAATGAAAATTACTTACCAGGAAAATTATTTATAAGAAATAATGCTGGTGGGAGTATAATATTCTTAATCTATAAATAATGTTTATAGATCAATTAAAAATCACTCACATCCTAAAACAAAACAAGGAAAGCACATTAGTTCATAATTCACATAAGAAAAATGACAAATGGGGACATATCCACAAAATGATCAATCTCCCGAGGCAAATGCAAATTTAATGAACTAATATTTTTCAAGAATTAAAGTACCAAAGGTTTTTCAAAGATAATCTTAGTGTAGGCAGGGATGCATTAGATACAGGAACTCAGATATTAAATAAGTAAGGCTAAATTGGCACAACTTGATTGAAATGCAATTTGGCAATGTGAATTGAGAATCTTTTGAAAGTTTTTATCTGTGGAATCAGTTATCTTCTAGAAATATATCCTGAATACAGAGGCACACAGATTCATGTCCAAGGATGCTCAATGCAATGTTAATTAGCTTACAACCTACAGCAGTGGTTGTTCTCAACCAGAGTTGACTTTACCCATGTCCAACTGCACCCCAAGAGACATCTGGCAATATCCGGAAACATTTCTCATATCAGAGCTGGAATTGGAGTGCTATGGGTTTCTGGTGGTGTCTGGGCAGGGATAATGCTAAGTATCAAAGGATAGCCCCCAAAGTCAACAGTACTGAGTTTGGGAAATCTTGACCTGGAAATCTGATCTTAGGAAAGACACTTGTCTAACTCTGAGCCTCAGTTGCACTCTCTACGACAATGGTGATTATTATGTACAACTATAATGCACCAATTAAAAATGGAAAAAATAAATACATACAAATAAAATAAGCCTTAAGGACTTGTGAAGAACAGAGGCATTGCATGTATAGTGTGAAGCACAGTGTTCGGTCACGTGGGCTCTCTGAAGTCTCAATTGTTTGTCCACTTAAGCAACTTAGCCCTTACGTCCTCTCTGTCTCAGTTCCCTCAAATAATGATCTCCTCCCAAACAAGATGCAGACCTCAAAATCCAGCCTGTCAACTTTCTATCAACAAATGAGACTTACATTTCACCCGTTGAAGTTAGAATTGTACAAATATTTATGTTACAAAATAATAAGGTGGTAAAATGGGAAGGTGTTACTCTAATAGGTGTTACTTTATTTGTATTACTTTGGTAATACAAATCGGTTCTAGAAGTGTATTGATTATAAGAGAAGGATCATGAATGTGCATGTAGATTCATCTGTGAGGAAGTTCATTCCAGTTCTCTATGGTGAGGAAAAGTAGCAACAACCTAAATTCTAAAAGATGGGTTAAATGAGTAACGGTGTCTCCAGTTGAGAAAGTCCATTTTGTGACATGAAAAGATAGCAAGTACATTATAATTTAGTATGTAAAACATGAATCTTTATCATAAAATACCATTAAGTCACAATACCTGACATGAGAGACATCAAATAAGAACAGCAGTTCTCTCAGGGTGGTGGAATTACATCTGGATTTCTTGGTCTATTTTTTATGTATTTCAAATTTTCTAAAGCGTACTCACACCATTATTTCACACAGAATAAGAACACTAAATAGTATCTAATGTGGAGGTTAAATATATATTTTAATAAGGTTCAAAAATAGTTGCACTTTTTTCTAAACCAAGAAAATCAGTGAAATCTTAAAATTTAAGCCTGAATTTTCTGTGATTCAGAAGGAGAAAAAGAAAATTACTAAACTGATGAGAAGCTTCCTCCCTATGAGGAGTTGCCAGATTCATCACTTGCAACCAAGGAATGAGTAGTGAGATCGTGGCTCTCAGAAAGGAAGCCAGATTCTTTTCCAAAGGTGTCAAGGTTCCGAGCAGGATTGACTTTTTTCTGCCCAGTAGTGTCCAAAGGCCATTTCCCTTATCTCAACGGAGAGAAAACTTCAAGTCTGAATTTTGCAAGTAATTGTGTACAAATGGTCTTAAAATCTACACAGGAAACTTGTCTGCCTTTCTCAGGCTTTCTTCAGTTCTGTGTGGTGAAGTAACTTCCATAATATTTTCAAGTGTACCAATATATAAGAATTAAAGAATGAAAACTGTGAAGTGTTCCAAGAGCTTTCAGGAAATGCTTTTAATCTGTGAGTACTTCAATGTGGAGCTTATGTAAATTGGGGAAAAGAGCAGTTTTGCATTGGATCCAACCAGCAAAAGCATCCACTGCTTTCTTCCACAGCTAGGCAGCTGCTGCACTATATATGTTTCAAAGAATTCCTAAATTCTCCCAAGAATTGCCTATGCCACATTCTCCTACAATTCAGGCTGTATCTATCAAAGCATCGTGGCAGTGCAGACCCCAAACATTGGCAGCTGGGTGCCACTTTACATCAAAGTCTGAAAGCCCCTCTCTCATTCTTGACCCTGTTGTTTGGCATCTGCTACATTCCTCTGCTACTTAGATCCTTACCCATCGGCTCTTATTTTAGCCTTAGTTCCATATGTGTCCATGGACATGACAACCAATCTGGATTCTTTATCATGATCACCAGAACTCTTGATATGGCTTACATTTGCCTCCTGAAGTTTCTTCTCCCGTGCCCTTAATGCCATCTCGACTGATGCCATCTGCCATAGATCCATGGAGAAAACACAACTGTGAGGCAGCTTCTGCCTCCCCTACCAGAAAATGGGACACATAGGTGTCTAAAAGACATCTTCAGAGCCCCACAGTACCAGATTGAGGAACTTGGGTGCTGAAACTAGTGATGCCAACCCAAGAGTAATGGGAAGGGAATGAATAATTCCATGAATAGCTACCATATTGGTTACGCAAATGACAAATGATTCCTGTGAGTGATTTTCTTCACAATATTGTCTACATTTTTGGTGCTGAGTGAACAGGGTCCAGCTTTACCATCCATTGATGGAATGATCTTGAACAGTGGTAAGGTTTTCTGAGCTCTACGTCTCTCATCAGCAGAATGGAAAATTCAGATAAAAGAAAAATTTGAAGGTCTCTAGTACAGAAACAAGAGCATAGGTTGGGGTCAGATAGGACTGAACTGAATACTGACTATCCGTACATCCCTATGTGACATTGAACAATTTATATAACTTCGCTGACCCTCCCTCCATTCTGTACTTTGGTGAAAACATAGAATTATTGAATAGGTTTAAAAAATATGAAAAGAGTCAGAGTGGCTGGCATGTTAGTGTCACCACCCTAGAATTTATTCTAACTGTACACCATACATATACCAAATATACACCATTCCATAACCTATGAACGGCAGGCCCTGAGGAACCCCAGAACCTCAGAACAAAGAAGGGCTTAATAATGAATGAAATAATATATTGAAATTCAGAAATGTAACTGTAAGTGTACCTGTGCATATCCCTATTATACAAAGACAGTGATTTTGTAGATTATAGACCCAGAAAACTAAAAAGTCAGGCACTAAAATTTGGTAATTATTAAAAAATCCTATGCTAAAATTAAAGTGATTTTTTTTTCCCATGACTAACCAGCATTGTGACTTTCAGAAAGGCATTTCTAGACATATCCATCCTCTTCTGCAGAGTAACAAGGGCATTAGTCTTACTCCTTCAACTTTTCAGTAACAAAAGTGTGACATGAACTAGTATAAGCTTTGAAGGAGTTATCAACAGAAAAGATTAGGTTTAGTGTTGAATGCAGCTGTTTCAGATAAAGGATTCAAATGATGTTGTTGGAGCTCCATTTCTCTCAGGCAGACTCTCCAAATAATGGATATAATGGAAATTCATAATCCAAAACCCCTGTTCCAGCACTGGAAAAATACCTTCCCTTAAAGCTATACAAATAGAGAACAATCTCAGAAAGAGTTCTGATTAGATGTTCTTGGCCATGCACCTGTTGCTAGACCAATAATTTGGACAGGGCTTTGGGTGTTTATCCAGTCCCAAGTCATATGCTCAGCTCTACTTGTAGTGAAGAGGGAGAAAGAGTCTACCACCAACAGGGCCCCTGGAATTGGTTCCCCAGTAAGGGCAGTGAGTCTTTTCTCAGGAGGAATCCATGCTGAACTGGAAAAGAGAAAGGATGGTAGCTTAGACAATCTCAAGGTTCTGCACAGTTATTTTTCCTATGTCCTACTATTTTAGTTGTTATAAATAAATTCCTGAAAAGCCACTTGAAATCTGAAGCAAGGATTCATTAATGCAACAAAAGAGCCAAAGTATGTTTGGGCAAAACCAGGAATTTTACATCTGTTTATACCTGTCTGAGGTGAACAAATAGCAACGACTCACCATGTTGCTTTGTGCTTAGTGCTCCACTGTGCTCTGCTGGGAAAGTACACCATCCTTGGGTTGGAGATGGGAAGGCAAGACACACATGCATAAACCATGCAGATCAGTTCAATAAGGTCAGTTTGATGGATTTGGAATCAAAAACTTACCTTCTACAGGTAAGACTTGGAGGGTCTCTGACTCAGATAGGTGCTACAATAGCACTGATACCTAATTATCGAAGTAAATCCAAAGACTAAAAGAAGTGAATGTGGAAGCAGTTCAAGCACGTAGTGCAATATATAATTTTTTACAAAATTTAAATAGGTGCTAGATTTTGTGTCACCGTGAATACATGCTGCAGAAATGCACATAAAACAGAAGGCAGTGGATTAAGGAGATGGAATTAGAACACAGCCCCTGAAGATGCCACATCGAAGAGGGATATATGAACAGCAGAGAAGTGAGAGAAATCTACTGTAAATAAACAAAGTCTTGTGACTAACTTTCACAAACTTCCAGCTTCCTAGTTTTCTACCTTTGCTGGTTCACAGTCAAGTTGACAGTTTTCCTTTTCTCTTCACTGCATTTTTTTTGAAAGCATGGACAAATTCCACAAGTCTCAGTTGATAAAGAAAACACTATACGGAAAGTATGTACTAGAGAGAAAATAACTCAAATGCTTGCAGAAAAAAGCAGAGATTTGCTAAATCATCTGCAAGGAATTTGGAGTCTGGTATCAAGGACTACTTGGGAAAGGCTGCAAGGATCCAAGCATTTAACCTCATCTTGGGCATTTCATGTGACAAGTTGACATGGGGAAACTAGGGAAGTTTGGCAATCGATCCTCTGTTGTTTTTTTTTTTCCTAAGAAAATATTAGCAATTTTTCTTTTCTCTAGGTTCTGCAGCTTTCTGCTCTTCCACTCCATGACTCAACAATGATTAATTTTGCTCTTTTCTATGCCAGGAGCTTGCCAGTTTCAAAGACAAAGAAGATGAAAAGTCATTGTTCCTGACCTCAAGGACCTTCTGTCTAGTGACAGGCTATAATGACAGTTGAAGGAAGAAAACACAGGAGGGTGACATGTTAGATAACATGTGAAAAGGGAACACAGAGACCCTGCACAATTCTGGTTTGGAATAGAGCAGGATTCGACTGGGCCAATCCAAGTTCAATCCCACATCTGGATAGATGAAAGATTTTTAGTCATTGCTTTTATTTTTGTTGAGTGGGGATCCCAGACTTTCTATTAATATTTTTTAATTTGAATTGTATCCATTTTACTGATGAGGGTCAGAAAACCACAAGGACTCAAGTCAAATAACATAATTATAAAGTTTTTTTTTAATTTTTACAGACTTCATTTTGACTCATTATACACAAATGAGATACAACTTTTCATTTCTATGGTTGTGCGTGGTGTAGATTCATATCATTCATGTAATCTTACATGTACATAGGGTAATGATGTCTTTCTCATTCCACCATTTTTCATATCCCCATCCCCTCTCCTTCTCATTTCCCTCTTCATAATCTAAAGTTCCTCCATTCTTCTCTAACCCCCCAACCCCCCAACCTGATTATATATCATCATCCACTTATCAGGGAAAACATTGGGCCTTTGTTTTGGGGGATTAGCTTATTTCACTTAGCATGATATTAGGGTTTTGTTATTTTTTTTTAATTCTAAATGCTGTGCCTTTTCACTGTACTTCCTTCCATTGTTCTCTATTGTTTATATGTGTCTGCCTTGTCTTCACTATCTTATTTTTAATTTGTGAGTAGAAATGTGTAAATTGGTCAAGTGATTATTAAACACATTATTCACAAAGGACCCTGCCAGACATTAGAGACACCAAGATGAAAACAACATGGTCCTTCTCAATACTTATGCAATTGCACATTACACAGAACACTGTAACATGGTGTTTAAGGGCCACACTTTGGAAGGGTGATTGACTAAAGAAATATTCAGGAAGCAGGGACTAATAAGACTTGCTAATGGATTAAGGTTTTAATCTGTTTTCTCTATTTTTCTGGTTTTATTACAATGATTCAATTCATATTTATTCCTTATTCTTACTTTTAGTTTACTCCGCTCTCTTTTTTTCAATCTTCTAAGAGTCACTTAAGTCTCTGATTATAAACTTTTCTGATCTAAGCATTTAAAACTTCAACAGACTTAAACACTTCTTCAACAGACTTAAACACTTCTTCAAAGAAGATAAATGAATGGCCATGAAGCATATTATAATGTGTTCACATCACTAATTATTAGGTGAATACAAATCAAAAAGCACACTTGATACCCATCTGGGTGGCTATTATCGAAAGAACAGAAAATGATGAATGTTGGTGAGTATTTACAAAAATTGGTATCCATGTGCATTGGTTGCGGGAAAGGAAAATGGTACAGCTACTATATAAAGTAGTATGGGGATTCTTCAAAAAATATATATAGAATTGCCACATGACCCGGCAATTCCACATCTGGGTATATAACCCAAATAATTTAATTCACAGACCTCTAACAGATATTCATACATTAATGTTCACAGAAGCATCATTCACAGTATCCAAAAAGTAGACACATCCCAAATGTCCACCAAGAAATGAATAGATTTTAAAAATCTGGGTACATCCAATAGATATTACATATTCTTATAAAGAATGCAACTCTGCTGCAACATGGATAAACTTTGAAGACATTATACTAAATTAAATAGATAAGAAACAATAGGACAAATAGTACATGGTTCCACTTAAATGAAGTACCTAGAAATAGAACAGTGGCCACAGGGGTCAGGAGACAGGGGAAGGGGAGCCATGTGTAGAGTTTCAGTACGGGATAATTAAAAAGTCACAGACAACTTTCTGTATATATATTTTTAGAACTAAGAAATATTTTAGCTGCATGTTGAGGACTGAATTTATTGCTCCCCATACCACTAAGTTTGTATATTGCAGTCAATCCACAAAGTGATGATATTTGGAAATGGAGTTTGGGAGACAAAGATTATGTATAAGGGTGAGGTCCTCATGAAAAAATTAGGGAATTAGTAGCCTTATAAAAAGAAGATCTCTCTCTTGCTCCTTTCCCTCCTCCTCCTCTTCTTGCTCCTCCTCCTCCTCCCCACCACACACACACAAGCCAGGAAGAAAACCATCGTCAGAAACTCAATCAGCTGGCACCTCCATCTTGGTCTTAGGCTTCTCGGTCTCCAGGGCTGTGCCAAATAGATCTCAGTTGCTTAAGCCATGCAGCAACCCAGGAAAACTACTATGCTGTATCCCATGATTTTCATGCTTGTATTTAATTTCAGTTAAAATATTTTTCACTTCCCCCTGACTTCTTTGTTGACCCAGGACTCATCTAAAGACATGGTGTTTCATTTCCAGGCGTGTGTGTGAGGACTCTCCAGACATTCTCTGCTGCTTCTCACTGAAGTCCCTGTGTGTCAGAGAACACAGTCTACATTTCAGTCCTTGCAAAGCATAAGAAATGTGGTCTATACTGGTAAATAACATAACGCACACTATTGACCTTATGGGTAAAGAGTTCTATAAATATCAGTTAAATAAATTTGGTTGATAATTTCTTTTCTATCCCTATTGATTTTCTGACTACTGCTGTATCACTAAGTAAGGAGCGTTCAAATTTCTAACTATGAATATGAATTTCTTTAATTTTCCTTTCATTTCTGTCAACTTTTATTTTATATATTTGAATATCTGTTATGGGGTTCACACCATTTCATAATGAATCATCTTTTTATCCTTATAAAATGTTACTCTTTATCTCTAGCAATTGTGTCTAGAAGTCTACTGCATCTGAAATTAATGTAGCCACTCCAACTTTCTCATGATTACTTTTATCACAGACTATCTTATTCTATTCTTTTATTATTTTAAAATCTTTAATTTTTAGAATAATTTTAAATACAAAGAAAAAATAGGTTCTGGAGTTTCAGTTACAGAATGTGTGTTAGAGAGCTTGCTATTGATTGCAGGTCATGGATTATTTGTTTATTTTTTCTCTCTGTTCTTCATTTGGGGGGAAGGTATTTATTGCTGTTTCACATGCATAACCCTTTCTTCTGAGAAGTCTAAGCTGTGACAGGTGCATTCATGAAAACTGTATTTTAAGGGTTACTCCTCATCTTAACTGCTCCATTTGGTTTTGAAATGAAATCTTTCTCCCATGCCCACTCTTTAGTTTCCTGCTTCTTTAAATTCTTAAGCACATTTATGAACACCCTCTTATGATTTTCATTTTGTACTTGTTTCATCTTTGTTATTTATCTATTATTTATTTATCTTGATTGTCTTTGTTTCCTGGTTATGGATGGCATTTTTTTTCTCTCCTTAATGTGCCTGGCTCTTTTTGAATGGATGCCAGAGACTGTGAATTTCACACAGCTGAGTTCTGAATTTTGGTGTAGTCTCTGAGACAGTTTTGCACTTTATTGGAACAAGCAGTTAGTTCTTTTTTCTTTTAAGCATTTTTTCTAAGCAATTTTAAAATGAATCAGTGGTGGCTTACCTTATAGGTAGAATTTAGAACCACCATTAAGACATTACTCTTTGAGGGGTTCTAATAATCATCTCCTATAGTTAATAAGTTCTCTTTATTCTGGGCAGGAAAAGTCAAATGACTCCAAGTCCCATATGATTCTGGGAATTATCCAGCTTACAGCTCTTAAGTAAATTTTCTTTCCTCTGAAGTTGTTTTGTGTCCATACGTGTTGGATTTCTTCCCATACATAAATAAACCAGACTCAAGAAGATGCCAATGCAGATTTTTGGAGCTCTTTCTTTGAAAAACTCTCTTCTACCTAGGATTCTGTCTGGCAAATTCTTGCAAATTCTACTTACACAAGCCTCCCCTGACTTGGGACACCTGTGGTCTCAACACCACCACTGTGCTCTGCTCAGGTCCCCTACTGTAAGGAGCACTGAGTATTCACTCTAGAAAGAGGTTGGAGCTGGTATCTTGTATGTTTCTCTTCCTTCAGAAATCAAGACACTAAGTTGCTTGTTGCTGTGTGTCTGGAAACAGATACTTTAGACTTTGGTCCAGTTTTCCTGGTGCATGTATAGACCCTGTTACTTTCTAACAGCTGAACAGATGGGTAGGAAGAGATGGAGAAAGACAGACAAACAGAGGCAGAGAGAGAAGAATCACTCTAAAAATGGTTTGTCAGTGGAAAGAAGCATTAAAGTAGCATAAATCAAGTGACCATAAGCCAAACATATTTTGGCCATCCCAACAAATACAAGCATGGGGGAGAGAGGAGGTGATACATAAGACAGCCAGGAATAAACAAGATAGCAAATCCTAGCAGATGCCAACTCTGGACCAAAGCCAAGATAGATCTGTCTCCTTCCCCCAGACACTTTCAGTGCCATGATCTTACAAAACCTTCATTTCATACATCAGTTCAAAAGAAGAAGAGAGGAGGAAGTTAAGTATCTAAAATGACAGAAAAAGGCCTCAAGTAACTGAGAAACCATAGGATAAATAAAAAAAAATCAAAGTTTCTGACATTGTACAAAAGAAATTAGTTTCAGTTGTAGAAATAGAAAATTACTCCCCCCGCCCATTATCCATTTTCTCAGATCGCTTTAGGTAAACTCATCTTTTATCTTTTATCCTCAAGTGAACTGTAAATTTCTCAAAGACAGTTTTTCCCCCTCTTTATATTCCTTTTTAAACACCCACAACCTGCAGTGAAGAGCTAAGACCATAGGTGGAGATGTTCAATGTGTGTATGTTGGGAGGGTGTCACCTACAGGTCACTGCCCATGTCTCTTTTCTACAACCTTGCTGAAGAGTTAGCACTAAGAGGAGAACGATTCTACCTGATATTTTCCTGGATGTCTCTCATTGCAAACATGTTCTCCCATTGTTGCAGGTTATGACAAATTTTCCTCAAAAAAAAAAAAAAAAAGCCATGTTCATCGTGTTTTAAATCATTATGAGAACATTCGAGGTTTGGGATTTTTTAAACTTAGAGCTTTAAATATAACTACTCCATGAATCCCTCACTAAATAAGTGTTAGATTATTTTTCTTCAAGTAGAAAGAAAAGGCAGCCTAAAATTTTTTCCTGTTCCCTTTTTTTTAAAAAGAATTTTAAAAGCAAAAACGTGTCATTTGTGTTATGCTGCATTGATATCACACAAAATATTCTGATTGGGCAAAGATAGAGCAACCCTTAGTGAAAATATGATATTATTTTAAAGACATCATTATATTTTATTTTTCTTAATTGTACACAAAAACCAAGCCAGTAGGGCCCTTCCAGGAGAGAAAAAGAGTGGGGAAAAAATATCTATTTGCAGGGAGCTAAGTGTAGAGGGAAAAAGCTAGGGCAAAGCTGCTTAACTGAGATTGGCAATAGTCAGCCAATGTTGCATAATTGATTATATTTTTAAAAAATTGACTTATACTTTTAAAAATTTCAACTGCTGATCATTGGAAAGTGGACTTTGCTATAAAACAAAACTTTTAAAAGCATCTATTTTTCTGATTCTCAGCTACATGGTCTAAGTAGGGGCTAAGCAGTCCTTGGGAGTCAATGGTTGCCATGGAAACATTTATAAGTTGATCTTTCTGTGCTGAGAAGGGCTTTGCAAACAGGCTATCTAAGGTGAGGCAAGTCCTCAAGAGACAGACTCAGACGATGCCAATTAATTAGAGCAGTGCAGAAGCATCAGAAGGAAAGGAGGAAGAGAGAGTAGGAAAATGGCTATTGCATTACTGATAGGTTTCAGATATACACAAAAGTTCAGATATACACAAAAGGTATCATCCTAACCACACCGAAGACCCAGATCCACTCGCACTGCAGTGTTGCTTTGCAAACTTTGGAGTCTTACAGGTCATTTTTCCAGATGTTTGCCTTGAACAATAGATACAACTTCTTTGAACTTTAATTTCCTCATCTGTAAAATGGGGGTACCGATATGTATTCTTTGGAGTATTAGGGAACTCAAAAGGTAAAATACATGCGAAATGCCTAGCCTGTTTCCCATGGAACATTGGGTGCTCAAAAGATTTTAGTTCATTTCAGCATGTCACTGAAATCCTCCAAGACTTACTTTGCTCCTAGAGAAAAGAATGTGTGGTCAGTCTCCATACTCTACTTTTGTTTGTTGATCTCTACTAAAAGATTAAAATGTATTTGGTTTCTCCTTGTCCTCCTCCTATACTCAAATAGATTATTTAAATCAACATAGGGAGATCATGAGAGTTGAGAAACAGGATGTCATATTGAACAAAATATCCTCATATAGAGAGGAATGACTTGCCAAATAATTTTGTGCAAAATATCAGACACTAAAAGAAAGGTGGAGTATAATTTAATCTCTTTGATGATTCAGAGGTTACTTTGTTTCTTTTAAAGTTCTTATTCAGAAATATCCATCTCATGGAAGGATTGAAGGGCCAATTAAACAACTGGTTTGTTGGAGAGGAAGGGAGAAGTGGACTTATAAATAGCTTTTGGGCAGCTGCACCCCATAAATGTGCTGCTCCCCCTGTATCAGGCACCATGTGGAATCTGAGGATAAGAAAACAAACCAAGTTGATCCTCATCCAGGGTAAACTAAGAGTGGTTGAGGAAGATGCAAGGCAGAGATTAGCACCTGACAATTGTCAGTACAATTATAGACAGATGGACAGAGACAGGCACAACAAGGGACATCTTAACCTACTTGCAGTGGCATCTGGAAAAAACAGATCCCTCTACCTCAGACATAATTGGTAAACAAGACAACAATCCTGATCAAAACTTTTTTGTGAGGGCTCACAATCTAAGAGTGAAGATAGTGCTCTTTAGACCCACAGGTAAGCTTTCCTTTTTACAATGGAGATGTTAGCTACTCTTTCAGCCTTCTCTCCCTTGACTCTTGTAAAGGAACTCATAAAGTTTGTTCAAGCACCCCGAATAACTCGGAAAGGAACTATCAGGCTCCTTGGAATCCAAATTTTCTATGACATCACCTCCAAATCTTACTAGGCACATAAACAAGAAGGGACTTAGAGGGAATAGCTGAATTCAAGCAGGAACACATAGTGGGCACCCATCAAGACTGTCAAGTATCTCCATCATCACCTTGACAAGCTGATGTGTGGCTTCTCATCTTTAAAATTACCCTTTAGTGAAGAACGATACACTCTGCTGTGTTAATTTATGGCTGTGACATTAAAATTCCCTAGCTCATTCTCTGTGTCATGATATATTACTTCTGAGTCAACCCTTGCTGACAATTGTGATTCCCATACATATGTCCCTGAAAAATATTGTGGCAGAGACAATGTTATGCATTCAACAGTTTTTCTATTCCTCATGACTTAACTAGTCCACATTTTCTAAACTTCTTTGCAATTAGATTGAGGTGATACAAATGAGTTCTGATCCTAATTTATAAATCTACAAATTTTCTAAAAGACTCCAACCTTGTGCTGCATGTGCAGCCTTGAAAGCCATGTTAAGTACCCTGGCAAGCACAGTCAGAGTATCTGTTCACCAAACTTATTTAAAAAGTTTCTGCTTCTGTTCTTTCCTTCTGTTTCCTAGTAAGATAAATATTTCTCATTTTTCAAGAATTAGCTCAATCTTCACCAATTTACAAACGTTCTGGACTTCAGCTTTCATTTTCCCACATGAACTATATGTAAGACACACATAGGATCGTTATACCTAAAGAGAAATAAGATAGAGCATTGATTTGAGAACTACCCATACCGTGACACATACAGCAAATAAAAAATATTTGTGTGGCACAATAAAGTGAATGAGGTCAGTTTTGAATGATGATAACCACCCAGGGAACTTCGGCCACCCCTAAAATCTGCTTAGATACCTAGAGGCAAGAGAAGATTGACAACTCAGGACATGTGTTATCCAGTCATAGCATATCAATATGCCATGGTATGTTGCCTGGGAAATCTTGAAAGAGAAGCCTTCAAACAGAATACCATATGGTAGAACTATCATGGTGCTCCTGCCTTGCTTCAGAATCTGAGCCTAAACTCTTCATAGACTCTTTTAATGCAGCCATGTGAAGAACACTTATTGGGTGTGTTGTACATCATATTGTCTCATTAACCCTCATAACACAGAGAGGTCTCCTTCATCATTAGCAGTTATATGAGGAAACTGAGCTCAGAGAGGCTGAGTAATTTTCCCATGGCCAACCAATCTTTTGAGAAATTATATATTGGAACCCATATAGATGTAGTTCCAAGGCCACACTCTTGGAGCATACGAAATGCAAAATTAGAACTGAATTGTTCATCTAACAGGAAGTTGTCAAATCCAGAGGGGAGAATAAAAAAGAAAATCCACATAAAAGACCAACCATGAAGAAATCAGTGTAGTGAGAATTGTCCCATCAAAATACAGAGCCCTAACTAGGGTTCCTCTCAAGGAAATAAAACAGTGGGCAAGAGCAGGTAGCAGTCTCTGAGAAGGGGCAGCAAAGGCTGGATGACAATCTCTTTCAGGAAAGTCAAAATGGAAACTGGATGATCGAGCAGAGAGACTCAAGGAGCATGAAATTGTAACAAAGCCAAAAGAAGTATGATGCTAGAGTCCTCAAATCAGTTTGGTGGAAGCTTCCTAGAATAGAAAGAACTCCTAAACAGGACAGAATATGCAGTTCTAGCAATTTGTCTTTCAGTAACATCATCCGTCAATCACAGTGGAGCCAAGCTGATTATCTGGCCCTAGGTTCTGCATTTCCAGTTCCTCCCTTAAGCCTAGTCCCAGTCTGCTTGTTACCTTACTGGAAGTAGGAAGAGGAATTGAAGAAACCCTGGCATAACCACCCATTGTTTTAGCCTTCTTGGTAGGCAAAGAAGGGACATCAGAGGAGTAGAGAAAGGGAACAGAGGGGGAAGGAGGACGGATGGGAAAAGGGAGGTACTATGGAATGAAATTGACCAAAATAGGCTATGTACATATACATCACAGTGAATTCCACCTTTATGGATATCCATAAAGCACCAATTAAAAAACAGTAAACAAATAGAAGGAAGACTGGGAAAGTAAAAAAAAAGGGAACAGGGGAGGGAGGAGGGGAGGAAAAGGGGAAGTACTAGGGACTGAAAGGGAGTAAATTGTATTTCGTGCAAGTATGATTATGTCAAAATGAACCCCACTATTACGTATAACTCTAATGAACTAATAAAACATTTTTCAAAATGGGGCGATAACAGCCAGCCACAGAAAGTGAATATATTTTATTCCTCTGACCTAAGAGATGGATTCAAAGTTGGACAAATAATCCTAAATTACAATAAGAGCTATGTCAAGGGTTTGTGATGCAATTGAGGAGATGCTCTCCTTTGGTTGTTATGCTGAATGGAAGGCCTAGAACTGATGGTAGATACTTTGACATGATGAGAGCAAAGTCTGCCTAAGAATAAACTAAGAAAATAAGTAAATAAAAAATGAACAGAACAGATTTAAAATGAAAATTAAGCACCTAGGTTGAGCCATATCTGAGGATTATTACCATGGCTTTCAGTTATGTGAGTGGTGAAGCATTTCTCTCCTAATTTTTTCAAGTCAACTTGAGCAAAGAGAAATATTCTGACTCTGGGCTGGGATCCGAGCTCAGTGGTACTGCTCTTGCCTAGCGTGGGTGAAGCACTGGGTTCAATCCTCAGCACTGCATAAAAACAAATAAAGAAAATAAAGGCTAAATTCTTTTTAAAAAAAAAGAAAGGCTATCATTCATTTGCTGAATTAAATCAACCTCAGAACTATTGACCAAGACAGACTTAGCTTTCCCCTCAGTCAGACATGATTCTTCTTAACTCTAGATCCCAAACTGCCTTTTCTTAGAACACTTATTTTAGAAAGGTTGCAACTATAAATTCTTTCTCTGTCCTTTTGCAATATAAATCTATCCAGTCTCAGTCTTATATTTCAGGATTGTCTTTCTTCAGGACTTGGGAGCCATTTCTTTGAAGTGTAATCATCAAAAAAGATAGTTTCCTCTTTCCCATCTTTGGGGAAGGGTAGGGACCTGACTTTGATAAGTGATTATTGCAAATCCAGACAACCTATTCAGGTCAGCCAACCTCCCCACTAATGTCCTGCAGACTTTTCCATGATCTCAACCCAGAGCTTAAAAACCTTCCAGGTTCTTTTTTTGTTGAACTCAGCAGGGTTGAGTTCAATTTCTCTCCCCTGTTGTTATCAATCTTAAAAAAAAAAATTCTTCCTTGTCTATTTAACTCTGCCTTCTACAACTTTTCTTTGATGACTCTTGCTAATGATAGAATTCTTTTTGTGTAAGATAATGACTTTCTTTAAGCCAACTGAGTCACATTTTTCTGCTACAACAAAAAGTAGCTTAACTAATACAGAAAATGACAAAATTTATTTTCTTTGTAAATTTTAACAGTTTTTAAAGGATTCGGAGGTCTTCCTCTTATCTTTCACTGAACTTTTGTGCCTAATCCAGTTTTCCTTTTCATGCCCTAGGGCTTCAGAATCGCTCCCTAGCACAGCCTTTTCATATTATCTGGCTCATTTCCATTGTTTCCCCATAGCAGTGCCTGATGCCACATTTACCCAATAGAAGACTTTGCTGTAACCTCTCGCTCCTTTTCATTCTTCTGTTGCCTCTTTACTCTCAAAAAGAGGAAGAGGAGGGAAAGGAAGGAGGATGCAGAGGAGGAAGAAGAAGAAAAGGAGGAGTAGGGGGAAGAAAGAGAATAGGAAAGAGGAGGAGAAAGAGGAGGAGGAGGAGGAGGAGGAGGAGGAAGAAGAAGAAGAGGAAGAAGAAGAAGAAGAAGAAGAAGAAGAAGAAGAAGAAGAAGAAGAAGA
>JAJEJO010004507.1:0-139763 GCA_020662805.1 Glaucomys volans | reverse complement strand
GAAGAAGAAGAAGAAGAAGAAGAAGAAGAAGAAGAAGAAGAAGAAGAGGAGGAGGAGGAGGAGGAGGAAGAAAGAACAGGTGGAAGATAAAGGAAAAGAGAAGAGGAAGAAGAATTAGGGGAGGAGAGGGAAGTAGGGGAGGGGGAGGAGGAGGGGGGAGGAGGAAGGGAGGAAGAAGAGGAAAGGAGGAGGAGGAGGAGGAGGAGGAATGGCCAAGGCCAAGAAGGGAAGGAAGGAGGAGAACGCCAACAGAGTCACTCTAGCAGCAGTGTGAACTCCATGACCATCTTGACATCCATGAATCCTCATGGAGAGAGGAGCCTTCCACTTTAAATTAGCAATGGCTTTCTGTGTGGTAAGCTGCAAATGCAGATTAGCACATCACCTTCCCCAAGTCGGTTGTACACAGTGCACCTAATGAAGCCAAGCGGAGGCTTTCCGAGAGCTGCTGGGGAGGAGCATGGATGCCTGAGAGCGTTACTGACACCTGGACTCTCACAGAGGGGGCTTTTCACGTGTTCATATCTGGACCTGGGCCTCCTGCCTCCAGATGTGACGTTAACTCCTGCCCTGACCTGACTCCTGCCCCGTAAAAAGGGCTCATTTGTACCCTCCTGTCCCCCTCCCGATGTTTGCCTCTGTCTCTCCTTTCCCAGAGTAGCTCACACTGGCACTGTCCTTCAGCCACTTCCACTCAGGACAACATGTGCTGGTAGATAATGGATCTCTATTGATATCTATAAGAAAAATAATACCTTCTGTTGATTAGAAGAATATGGTTAATAGAGATTTTAACATTACAAAAACATACCTCCATGTAAGTATCTCACCCAAAACCAACCATTTGTGGAATAATGCTCAACAGAAACTATGGTTTGAAGAATTGGAATCTACCTCTCCACATTAGGTCTACCTCCTTCAGCATCTTCAGCACTGCACGTTTATAATGCTGTAGTTAGGAGGGCCACAGTAGACTTTTTCGGTGATGTAATCATCACCTGGAACATTTTGAGAGAAACATTAGGGTAAAAAGTCCATAAGATAGTTGCACTGTTATTCTGAGTAGCAGATGAAAACTTACGCCAACCCACTCTGTCCCTCCTGGGACGTGAATCATCCATCACCCAGCATGTCCATCCTGTATAGTCCACCTGCCCACCAGTGCCCTTAGTAGGCACCTTGGTTATCAGATTCATTGTCATTGTATCATAGAATCTGTATTCAAGTAACCTTTACTTTACTGAATAATGGCCCCAAGGGGCAACAGTACTTACTGCTGGCAATTTTATTTTATAGTATATTTTCGTAATTGTTCTATATTATTATTAGTTACTATTTATATCATACTATTTATATCACAGTATTTATATCATACTGTGCCTAACCTAGAAGCTAATCTTCATCATTCAGGAATTAATCTTTATCAGAAGTTAAACCCTACATGTAGGAAAAAACAGTACCTATGGGCTGTGATACTATTCATGGCTTTGGGAATCCCCTGTGAATAGGGGGTGGGGAGACTACTGCACATTTAAAATTGGAATTCTTTATAATAAAATAGTTGTAAAAAGATTCTCTATACCTGAATGCCTTTAAAATTAACATGTACAAGCTAAATCCTTTCTGTGAGCTCCAGGCTGTCATATATAACTGTTCCCAACTTCTCCAGCAGGATGTATATGGGCATCTCAAACAATACAAAAAAAAAGAACGATTGTGTTTTCCCCCAAATATGCTTAGAATATGGCATGACCACCCACCAAGTCACCTCAGATCAAAAGTGAGGAAGTGTCTTCAAGTCCTTCTTCAATCAACACCCACATCTTATCTTACAGGAACACTGTTGACTCATCTTCCCAAGTATGCTTGAAATCTGTCTCCTGCTCTTCATCTTTCCTGTAACTCTAGCCAACACCTGGCCTGAACCACTGCATTACCCTCCCAACTAGCTCTCTGCCCTCTCTGTGCTTACCTCCAAGGCATCTTCCACACAGAAAGTAGAACTAGGACTTTTCCACAGTGTAATTCAGATCACATCATTCACTCCCTTGCTTAAACTCCACCAGTGACTTTTCATAATGTTCCATTTTCTTTATCAGCAAGGTCCAGCATGATGTGGCCCCTACCTTCCTTTCCAGAAGTAAACTTTTGTTATTTTTAGCCTTTATAATTTTAGCCTTTATTACCAAAACATAGGCCTGCCTCTGACTAACATAGCATTTATTAGTACTGACATTTTAATATTCATTTGCTTGTTTATTCCTGACTAAAATACAAGTTCCTTGAGGGTAAGGACCCTCTCTATCCCCTGTGCTTAGTAGTCTGTCACTTGGTAGGCAATCAACTATTTGTCGACTCTCTGGTTTACTAAGTGGTATTTGAAAATATGACTTTATCTTGAGGCCAAAGTGAGACTTCTTCCTTTCTATCCCAAAACTCAAAACTTTCAGAACAGGCTGTAAATCCAGTTGGCTTCAGAGGGAAAGAACACAGACCTGCCTTATATACTCCATCACATTTAGGATAGACAAACCTAGTTCGAAGGGCAGGTGGGCAATGGCAACACTGATTGGCCTGAGTAGAAGACGAATAGCACAGAGGAATCTGCTGCAGTTGGAGGGAGGAGGTGAAGGAGCAGGCAAGAACAGCACACGTCCAGCACCTCAGTGGTGTCTGGCTGTGGCCCCAGAGACACATCAGGAGCACCAGCAAAGAACATAGTCCCAGTGGAGATCCAGCTGTGACCAATGAATTAACTGTTCCTCTTTTGAAAAACAAACAAGAAAAAGTAAACCCGAAGTATTACCTCTACTGCTCTTCATGGGAAGGAAGCAGCAGCATCCTCAGGGGCCAAAGTCCAAATGCATAGATTAGAAGGGAGAGGACCACCTGCACTTCCAACACCAAGGAACTGAGTGGAGCTAGATTTTCTCACGGCATCTTCCTCAATTTCTGGACTCTAATGCTGTAATGATATGGTGGTATGTGTAGATATAGTACAGACAAGCAAATCAAGATGGAAACAGCTTCCAGAGTAAGTTTATGTTGAATATATTTTTAGAATGCCTTATTGGGATTTCTATCTGCTGTGGCTCATAAAGGTATTGATAAGACAAATAAATTTTAAAGCACAGTTTCTGTTAAGATTCCATTTTAATTTATCTTCCATCTCTTTTTGGACAAAATATTTTTTTGACCAAAAAAAAAATTAGCATATAAGACAAAACAAAGAGGTAAGCTTTTTAAACAGTAAGTTGCATAAGGGAAAAATAAAATCCTCAGGATCATCCCACTCCCTCTTGAAAGTTGACATGTCATTTTAGAGTAAGCTTGCTTTGTTTAAGCTAGAATTTGCATCTTAGTAAAAGCTCACAAGCATGTAACCTGTGAGGGTGCAGTTGCCATGACAACATTAATGAGGCCGTCCTATGACCAGAGATATCTTAAAGAGAGAATATGTTTGTGCTCCTACTTATTATCACATTGGTCTCTGCGTTCTGGACAGGAAGAGCTGAAAAATCATTCCAACAGGGGGAAATATTTATTAATGGTCTCATAGAGAGCCATTTTAAACTTTGAATAAGAGGAGAATTTTACAGCATCATAAAAAATGAAGGTCTGACTGAAAACCAATTAGATACAAAGTGTTTTTGTTTATAATGGGCAGTGAAACTGGGAGCTTTTTTCTAACATAACATGTTGAATTTACTGTCAGGCTACCTTGGCTTGACCTATTTCTGGTAAATTCTTCCCCAATGAAGGGTCTCAAAGCCTACTCATTTGATCATTAAGTCCATGATTTTATATGCCTCTTAATTAACAGTGAATATTTATCAGGAACTATGTACTTAACATGTGTAATGTTCCTGGACCCTACAGGCTCTTTAAATGTAGAATAGCTTTTTAGCCTTAGATCACAACTGAGGAAAGGGAGCTCAGAACTTGGAGTGGGTTTCCTGGGACACAGTTGTCAGTTCCACTATGAGGAAATGGCAGCCCCTTTTGAGCTTTTATATCTTTTCCCACCAGCCCCTCTCCCCACACCCCAATTTGTTCAGTACTAGAGAAGCTCCCCAAAGCTTACACAAAGAGCAAGGAAAGTCTCTACCCTCAGTGAGTTCCTAATCCAGTCAAATCTGACTTATAATTCATTTAGACAAAAGCTTAATTATGAGTTTTGAGAGTGTCCAATATGGCGTCAGGATTCAGGACCCCATATTGGACACTAACAGGCTAGGTATTCTTAAGGAAAATGTCTATTATTGTTGTGCTTAGTTATCACTGTCTGATAAAACCTGGGTGACTAGCTGTACTAGAGCCTTCTGACAACTGAGTGGGCCACCTCAAAAGGTAGTGAGTGTTTTGTCATAAAAAGTACTGAATAAGAAGCTGAATGACCACTTAACAGATCACTCTACCCTGAAACTAGAGAAGCAAAGAAAGGTATAAACTTTTCTTGTTTTTAAAGGTCAGCTGTTGGGAGAAATGTGTGACAATCTCAAACATGACAGCCTGTCTCTTTAATTCTTTAAGTTCTATTAAGTTTTGCTTCATATATTTTCAAGCTATATTATTGGCATATGCAAATTTTTGATGCTGATGTGTCATTTGATTCCATTTTCATTTTGAAATATCTGTAATAGAGATTCTTGCTTATAGTCTAGTATTTTTATAACTTTACTAGCTTTCTTTTGGTTAGCGTTTGTATGTTCTATAATTTTCTATCATTTTATTTTCAGTCTTTCTGTGTGTATATAAACAAACTATCTTTTTGATATTCCTGATAATTTATTCTCTCTCCCATATCCATGGATTCTGCATTGGCCAATACAACCAACCATGGATCAAAAGTATTTGAAAAAAATTATAAATTATTTTTATATGTAACATTTGAAGAATTTTTCTTATCATTATTACCTAAACAAAACAGTATAAAATCTGTTAACATAGCATCTGTGTTGTATTCTGTATCAAAAATAACCCAGATATGACTTTAAGTATATGAAAGATGAAAATAGGAGACATATCAGTGGAGTTGAGGAACAGAGGAGAGACAGGAAAAGGCAAGAAGAATGGAATGAACCTGACCAAACTTCCCTGTGTACATGTATGAATGCACCACCATGAATTTCACCTGTACGTATATCTATAAAGCACTAATTAAAAAGAAATTATATATAAGTAGACAAAAGACCAATAGAGGAGTAGGAAAGGGAATGGGGACAGGGAGGAAAGGGAAAAGGCAAGTACTGGGGACTTAATTGGAACAAATTATATTCTATGCTTGTATAATTATGCAAAAGTGAAGCCCAATATTATATGTAACCATAATGCACTAATAAAAAAATAGATAAAGAATATGGAAGGATGTGTGTGGGTTTAATGCAAACGCTGTGCCATTTTATCTAAGGGACATGAGCATCCACAGATTGGGGTCTCTGAGGAGGCTGCTGGAACCAGTTTCATGGATTCTGAGACAACTCTATCCTCTCTCTCTCTGCCTGTCTTTCTAGGTGTGAGAAACTGTGAAAGAAATAATTCTACCCTCCAGAGATTTCCACCAAGCAGTTCCTGAGAGAGAAATCAGTTATGTATTTGGGTGGAATCTCTCCAAAGAACAGAAACATTGTGAAAATTTCCATTCGCCTTCACTAGTTTTAGGCCTTGCCTTCATTCCCCAGCCCCATCCCCCAATGCCCACACAGCTCTCCAACTAGGTAGATGTCCCAGGTTGGAATTTACCACTCCTCTCCTACGTGATCCAAACCCTGGAACATCTGCTCTCTTCCCTTATCAAAATCTCTCAGTCTAGCCAAGCCTGGTCCTCCTCACACATCCAGAATTGAAAACTGCTCTGAGAGAACTATGGTTTCTCTCACACTGGTCTAATTGTCTCCCTCTGGAATTGTGGTTCATTTATTTCCCTATTCTCCATCTGCTCTCTGAAGTCTTTAAAGTTGTTTTTTTTTTTAAGTTAAAATCATTTTTTTTTCATTTGATATACTAGGACTTTAAGTGGCTACTACAAATACATCTTCCACATCAGTGAAAATATACACACAAAAATGGGCACACAATGTTAAAAAGTTCAACTTTAATTTATAGGTGACCAGATCAGTGCTTCAGTGACCCTCTGGCCACCCAAAGTACTTGTTAAAAGTACATTTTCTATGACGTCCCCGCACCTCTATAGAACTAGCTTTTTCAAGTGTTCATGGACTTCCCAAATGACCCTTAATGCTCTGTAATCTCCACAAGATCTCAGTTACACTGGCCTGTGAATGAACACAGAAGTTGGGCCTTTTGCTTGTTCTGTGTATGCATATTATTTATAGCTCTCAACACCCAAGAAATAGTATTAATTTAATTTAACACTAACAGCTACCACTTCCTGCTGGGTGACCATATGCCAGACACTTTTTCAAGTTTTAATAATAATTAACTCACTTAAGGTTCTCAAAAACCCCTTTTAGAGAGGTTTGAATATCATTCTCAACTTCCAGATAGGAAAACTGAGGGACGGAGAGAGTAAATCGTTTTCAGGAAGCTCAGAGATGAAGTGGGAGAGTAGATGTATGTATATAGGCTCTCTCATCACATTGAGAATCCTCTGAAGCATTTCACCAGAATGTGCCTGGAATAACTATTAAATGAATCTAACTCAGAAACTTCAACTGTTGTGTGAGTCAGATTTTAGTCACTGTGACCAAAATACCCTACAAGAACATCTTAGAAGAGGAAAAGAAACTTTTCTTTCTTTTCTTTTCCAGAGGTTTCGTCTGTGGTCAGTGGTTTCACCGCTCTGGGGCTGAGGTGAGGCCATCATGGCTGATGGGTGCAGCAGAAGAAAACTATTTGGCTCATGGTGGTCATGAAGCAGAGAGAGATACGGGGAGCGGTCACAGGGAAGATGAAACCTTCCAAGGCATGCTCCCAGTGACCCACCTCCTCCAGCTCTGCCCCACCTGCCTACAGTTACTACCCAGTCAGTCCATTCAAAGTAGATGGGCCAACAAGGTTACAACTCTCATGAGCCAATCATTTTGCCTCTGAGTATCCCTGCATTAGCAGGAGTTTTGGGGGGAAACCTCCTATTCCAAAAGTAACAACTACCTTTATAAAAACTCATCTCTATTTCTCATAGAGAAATACTAAATACCTTCTAAACCTTTTAATTATAGTCTTCAAATGATTCAATGATAGCTTATAAGATATAAGTGAATTCAGGTTAGTGATCCTATAGGAGTTTTAATTGACACCTTGGATGAAACTGTAATACTTCTCATTTCCTTCATGAACTGGGAGGTGGTTCCCTATGGCACTCTCACCAATATCCTTTGACCACTCTCTACTCACCATATACTTCTGCATTTTAATAGTATGCTTAGCAAATGTATTTTTCTTATTCCTAATTCACAGTTGTATTTGTTATTGTAAATTACATTATAGAATTTACTCAAAAATTGACATAAACTGATAAAATGAGTGTGAAAAGAAGCTAAAATATTGGGAGAAACTGTCAAACCATGAAAATTATAAATTCAAATTATTTTCATCAGTATCTTAGGTTCATGGTCCACTTGAAAAAATGAAATAAAAAATTTCAGACAATGCAAGTTTAGTATTCCATTGAAAACCACATGTGTTCATAATTGCCTTGGCCCTTCACCAAATTTTGGGTACATAAATACACTTGAGGCACTTTAAATTCAAGAAAAATAAAGTGTATGCCTTGCTCTGTTTTGGTTGCTATAACTGGGTGAGTTATGAACAACAGAAACTTACTGCTCACAGTTCTGGAAGCTGGAAAGTCCAAGGTCAAGGAGCTGACAGATCTGGAGTCCGGTGAGGGCCTGCTTCCTAGTTTGTACTGTGTCTGCATCAGGCAAAACAGACAAGGAATCTCTTGAGGGTCTCTTTATAAGGACAGTAATCCCATGAGGGCTCTGCTTTCATGACCTCATCACCTTCCAAAGACCCTACCTGCAAATAGTATCACTTTGGGGTTGAGGATTCCAACATATGAATTTGAGGGTGGGAGACACAAACACTCAGTCCATAATGGTGTAGATTTATTTCTTAAATAATTTTTTATTTAACCAAATTCAGGTATCTACTCAAAAGCCACCTTATCATTAAGACCTCTTCTGACAAACCCATATATACAGTAATCCCTTCCTTTCCCCAGAACTCCCTATTCCCTCCAGCCTGTTTTACTTCAGTCCCTATATCTTATCAATAACCAACATTCCATATGCTGATTTTTTAATGTGCATTGTTTTGCTTACCGTGTGTGTGTGTGTGTGTGTGTCCCTCAGTAGGCAGAATAGTGCACCCATGAGGGGTCCATGTCCTATTCTCTGGAAGGTATGATATGTTGCCTCATTTGAAAAAAGGGACTTTGCATTTGTGACTAAGGTTAAGGACCTTGCAATGGGCAAAATTAATCCAAAGTATCCAAGAGGATCCCATTAATCACATGAGTCCTTTAAAGAAGATTGTTTTTGACAAAGATAGTCAAAAAGACATGTGGTAACAGAAGAATGATCAGACTGATGCAACAAGTTTGACTTTGGAGATGAAGGAAGGGATCATGAGCCAAACACTGGGAGCAGTTATAGAAAATGGATGAGGTAATATGACCCTCCTAGATCCACTAGAAAGGAATACAACTTGTAGACATCCTAATTTCAGACCAGGGAGACCCATGTTGAACTTCAGACTTGCAGAACTATATGATGATGAATTTGGGTTATTTGAAGCCACTGAAGTTGTAGTAATTTGTACCAGTAGCCACTGAAAACCAATATGTGTATCTTCACAAAGCATGAGCTTCATGAAGGCAAGAACATTCTTGTATTTTCTGTTTTACCACCAAAACTTAGCACAGCACAGTCATCTCACCAAATCTGAGGTGAATTAGTTCCAGGTACCAAAATCTGTGGATGCTCAAGTCCATTAAATAAGATGACCTCATATTTGCCAATAGCCCATCATGTCCTCCCATACACTATAACTCATCTCAAGATTTCTTATAATACCTAACACAACATCACTGCTATGTAAATAGTTGTCATACTACATTGTTCAGGGAATAATGACAACAAAAAATGTGTTCAGAACAGACACAATTTTGTTTTTCCCAAATATTCCAATCTATTGTTGGTTGAAACTTCAGGTATTGAATCCATGGATACAGAGAGCCAACTGTTCTTGGCACACAGAAAATATTCAATAAATATATTGAACAGGTGAATATGCACTGATGACCCAACAATCCACTGCTTTCTAGTTGTGATCCCATAGCATGGGATGTACTGTTACTGAAATAATGCCAATAATGACACCACCTATTGATTACCTTTCATTAGTCAGGCACTTACATCTACTCATTTTCCCATTTATTTTTGACAGAAAGTTTTAGTTATTAACTCCATTTCCACAGGAGCAATATGGGATTCAATAACACTACACCAGTCTAAAATGTTGAGATTCTTCTATTCAGATATTTATAAAAATAATCAAACTAATCTTTCTAATTTAAGTTGATAAAACTAGAATTAATTAAAAGACAATGAAACCCAACATATATAAATGGTGGCCTTAAGGAAGATTATTTATTCAGTCAGCATACAACAAAGCCATTAATGTTCCAGGCCTCAGAATTGGGTGTACCTGTGCAGATGAGTGAAATGACATTCGATAATCTGGCAATTTGAGTATCTCAAAGCATACTAATTATGCACCCTGCCTAATTGGATCTGCCATTAGCACTTCACATTTGAATTAATGGTTTGAGTATGCCCTTCATGGAGGGGGTCAGCTTACAAACACTGTAAGAATAATCTTCTGGAGACTTCCATCCAAACAATGGCTACAGATTGATCTCCTCTAGCTCTCTGCTAAACTGCATAGGCAATGAGCAGTTCTCTGTTCCTTGAACCCTACACACTCTTTCAGACTCCTGAGTCTGCTGCGGGTGCTTCATTCATCTAAAACACACTTCCCTCCCTCCAGCCAACTTGTCTCCATGACAATAGCTAGTTGGCCTAAATAAGGATCCATCTCACATGTACCAGTATCCAAAATTCCATCACTAATGTTCTCTATATGCAGCCTAAGACTTCCTGGCCACTCTAAATACAGGATTACTCCAAGGAACAGCAGCCCTTTCCTACTTGTTGATTTTTAAACATGAAATGCAGTTGGACAGATTTTTTTTTCTGGTAAGGAGAACAGGTTAGAAGTTTAGTTGTCATGAAAACAGCAGATACATTGGGATCTCAGGAAGACTACTACGGAAAATGAGGCAGAGAAAATAAGCATGGCCTCAGAAGGTGGGCTCAGCCCAGGTAACCCTGGTACTAAAACAATATTATAAATAGTATTGAAAAGGAGTTCATTATAAAGGAAGTTAGAGGAAAAATCATGTTCTGTCCAGCCACGTGATGCAGGTATAGCTGAATCAACATGGATTTGCAGTCACACTTGCATTTAATAATCAGCCATTTCCAAACTATATGGCTGCTGTATGGCTATTACTCTTCTTCTCTGAGTTTTCTCGTTTGTCAAATAAATGTCCTAAGAGCTGCTGCCCTGGACAGAATGAACCGTGGATAAGCTCATCACTCTCAAAGACTTCACAGAAATAAAACACACCTTGAAAAATTAAAGAAACTTGAAAATTTGGGGAAAAAAGCAAAATACCCAAATATGGATTGAATAATTTCTGGTAAATCTGGATTATTAAACCATCAGTTTGGTTATGCATTATTTAAATTGAAATAGGAAAAGTTAATTGCATGAGATGGTTACTCTACATATGACTCAATTTAAGAAATAATTTAAAAATAATGTCAGTGACATATTCCTATATTATCAAATATGTGTGAACTTATGGATATTTACTATATTAGCTAGAACAATATCTGGCACATAATAATGAATTAAAGTTTGTTGACTAAATAGCTTATGAATGGATACATAAGTGAAGAATAAGAAAGAATGCGAAATAAGATAATTGTGGTTACCACTGGCAGTGTGATTTTGTTATAATTTTCTTTCATTCTTATTCTCATTTGAATTTTCCAGATACACACACACATATATATATAAGCATATGTATGAGTTTAAAGAAATTAAGTAATATTTTCAATTGCATCTCAAAATAATTCAAACTTATATACAAATGAATGATCAAATTAGTATAATATATTCAATTATTTTAAGAGGAATTAGAAAATTAAAAGGTATAAGGAAAATTTATGTCACAAATGCCTTTAGAAGGTCATAAAGAGTGTATTATTTACAGGTCCAAATCGTTGGCACTCAGGAGAAGCTTTCTCATGTTTAGAAAGTTGAGTAAGAGATCAGCATTGAAAGCAAAATCAGGAATTAAGCACAAATTACCTTTTGATCTTCATGCTATACTTCATCTCTAACCTATGCATAAATATTCAAACTCTATCACAGAATGGCAAGAGAACACATTCATGTATTCACTCAACAAATATGATTGAACCTCTGCTATCTGGTCTTAATGTGTGTATAAAACAATGGGTCAAAAATATCCTCTAACTTGAAGCTAACTTGAAGGAACATATTATGATAAATAAGTGAACTATGAAGTGCACTGAAAGGTACTGAGTACCATGGAGAAATGAAGAAAGGAAAAGTTTTAGTGAAGGAAATGGAGTTGTAATTCTCAAGGAAGGTGCATGAGAGCACACAGAAAGGTGATATTAGCAAAGCCTTGAAAGAAGCCAGGAGGCTGCCTTGTGGATACCTAACAAGCACATAGGTAGTCTAATGGCTACCATATTGGATACACATATTTCCATCACAGTAGAAAGGTGTACTGTGTAGTGCTCAACTAGAATCTCCTCCCAATATTGCCTATTCCATTTCATTGGAGAGAAAGCAGATGTGGGAAATTGCTACAACTAAAAAGTGCTATGCAAATACGCAATGAAACAACACACAAAGAATCATTTAGACCTAAATATGTCAGCCAGGGTGTAAACCAGGAGCCTCAGGTGGATCAAGGGCCCACACACTACGATCCATAATTGCAGAACAAGTTTCACAACAGGATCCCAGTCTTACATGACTGCTCACTTCTGATCCATCTCTTCCCACCAAACCCAATTATTACATTCTTCCTACATTTATTGTGTAAAACTCATTTTTTCTCTTTTGATGGAGACCTGAACATCATAAACTCACATCTATGAAGTGGGAAAAGAGTACATTCAAATAAATACCATATGGGGGAGGCTTCAATCATCTGTCCAAGAATTAGACACCTACAGTGTTTAATTCAGTTCCCTGGAAGCTACAGGCTGAAATTGAGATATTCATACCTTGCTGCTCAACCTTGCTAAACATTGACATCTCCTAGGACTTAAACGTCACTAACCTTTGGGAAGCCCCACATCCCCAGTGATTAAACTTCTAGGAGTTAATATGGATCCACCAAAATATGACCTTGCATTTCAGAGACAAATGTCTCTCTGTGAAACAACAGAAGTCCTCAATTTCTTCTGGCAAGAACATGTTTCGGTAGAGTATTTGGAGTTCCACCAAGTTATCTAAAATATTATCTCCTTCCTAGTAAAGGGATATGTTAAACAGAGAAAGGAAATAGAGGAGAAAACATTTACTGAGGGCCTTATAAGTCCTGTGGATTCCTTAATCCCAACAACAAACCTATAATGGAGGTCTTGTTTGCCTATTCCATTTCATAGGAGAGAAGTTGAGGACCATCACTTTCCTGCAATTAGCCCAAGGCCTCCTAGATAGGAAACAGCAAAACAAGACCAGAAAGCCAGACCCCTCCACCTTCAGAAGCTGTGCTGTTCCTGCTACCCCATATACATTTTACTGAAATGCCAGAAAAAAGCAGAGTGAATTTGACACCACATGAAATGTGCAGCTCTCCCTTCACGTCACTTATTCTGATCTGCTCCTCTGGGAGTTGTGGGGACATGTTCCCCTGCCTTTGAGTTTATCACATAATATTTTAATTATTCATTTACATGTCTACCACCCCCAATAAACTGTGTACTTCTCATGGGTAACAGCAATATTGTATTACTCATATTTACAAAGACCCTTGCATGTAGTACACCCAGAAATGTTTGAGTTATCAGTCTACTCAGCTGAAGGTATGTGGAGTAGATAAGAACATAAATCCACAAGATCAGGAATGGATTACAGAACCATAATAACAAACTGTTATAAATTCAGTTTTATGAGTCCTTCAACCAACTGTGATTCATTCATTCACTCAACAAAATTTTTCAGCATGTACCATTTTTCCAACCTCCATATGAGACAATGGGATACACTTGGAAATAGAAGGGCAGCATTCCTTCCCTCATTGAGGTTTCATTGTAGACAGCATTAAGGAATAATAAAAAAAGACAAAAATAAATGTGGCTGGGGATAGAAAATAAATTGGAGGAAAGAGGGATTTAGTTAAAGGAAGTGAAAATTCTTTAGATAAAGGAATCAAAAATGACCTAATGACATGATAATGAAGCTTGAGAACAAGGCAAGGCAAGTGTAAATGACAACTCATGGATGTTTGTGAGTTACAGAAACTATCAGAAAATTATGAAGCTGGCCCACAACAAACACAGGGAGGTGGTCTGAAGGGATGTGAGAGAAGTCATCACCATTGTCTCTCCAGACTACAGTAGCCATGATAAGGCCTGGGATTTTATTATTTTAACAACCATTGTGTCTGCATGTTGAAAAGGGGCAACGTGCTCACCAAGCAATCAGAAAAAGATTGGTAACATCAGGTTTTTAATACATACCCCAAAGAGGAAGAGGAGATATTAAAAAGAATGAAATAATGGTAAAATATAGAACATTTCTTCATCAGGTTCCACAGAAAGGAAAGGAATCCCCCTGCAGGAAGCTGTGATCACAGTAGATGACTGTGATGGCAGTACCAAAGCAGACTGGCAGATGTTCAAAGCTTATGAAAGAAAGAAGGAGAAGAAAGATGTGGGGAGGGCACAAAGGCACTGCAGTAACCCAGCAAAAGCAAGGATACATGTGTTTCAGAAAGAAGAGGGAAAAATATTTCCATGTTTTGGTTTCTATGTAAAATACATGTGAAAATGCAAGGCCTTCTTCAAAAATATCATCAGGACACACTTCATGAGTTTGATCTAGAACCATGGCATCAAATACAGTACCACTAGCCCACATATAGCTACCTAAACTTACATTAAGTAAAATGAAATAAGGTGTAAAATTCAGTTTCACTACTACCGTCAACCACAACCATCTTCGAGTGCCAACAGCCACCTGTGTCTAATGGCTACCATATTGGACACACAGATTTCCATCACAGTAGAAAGGTATACTGCGTAGTGCTCAACTAGAATCTCCTCCCAATATCCAGGCAATTGTGACCCCAGAAAATCCAGCATGGTCCTTCTCATACAATAGATGCTCAATATATATTTTTGAACTATTGGGTTCTGCTAGATTCAGAATAAGTTAGAAAGATAGCTGGGAGCTTGTTTGTAGGAAGCAGATCTCTGTCACAAAAACTTTTTGGTAAATCTACTTAGAATTGATGGGTTTGTTAATAAACCTTTCTTCCTCAGTTCTCCATGGTTTATAGTATTTGTGAAATTTCCTTGTTCTTATGATTTTTTTTTAATAACTTAGAGCTCTTATTTCTTTAAGAGTAAAGCCAGGACCAGTAAACATGTTCAGCTGCATGCTATCCTTATACCTTTCACAAGCAAGAGTGTCACACATGATATTACATGTGACACACGGACCATGTAACACACAAGCCCAACCCATGTCGTTCCTACAGAAAACCCGTCTGGATATCTGGCTTCTATGTGGAGTCAAGCAAGTCTCTGCGTAGCTTCACTTCCCCTTATCCACCTTACAGAGTTTTTGTGAAAAATAGGTAAGATCAGAATTTGATGATGTTTTGAAAGTCATAATGGTCATACTTTAAAAAAATATCATTTACAATTTTTTTCAGAAGTAGTCAGGTTGTTTATAATTCAACTGTTGGAGGTCATTCATGACTCACATATGAAAAACCTTTCCCAGGCTAATAATTAACTTACCTGTTCTTTTGCTTATCAAATTGAAACACCTGTCTTTTCTGTTAATGTTTAAAATCATTTGAAAGATGTCATTCCTGTTTGTTTTGTTATAATGAAAATACTGGAGCCTGGATCCATTATCCTTTGTCCCTGTCAGCTGCTCCCTCCTCTTCCTGCCTCTGCTTGGGTCTCAAAATTAGGCTTGTCTTCACCCTGCCACATCTCTATGAACAATGGGAGGTTTGAGTCAGGAGAGGAACAAAGCCATCCCCATACAAAAGATAATGTCAGTTTTTAAAGGATTCATTTGACAAGAAACAATAGTAAAAGAAAAGGGAGAGATTATTACCATCTCCATAATGTTCAGTCCCAATATTATTATTCTGATGGAGTTATCATCAGTAGTAGTGTGCTCAAATGATTCTATTTAGGGTCCACATTGAGAGGTCAAATGTATTTATGTTTCAATTTCACATTAATGTTACCCATTTTAGTTGCCACGCAATGTATATTTAATTAAGCATTCTCCCTCTTATTATCTCATCTGAATCTCTCAGCTATCTCTTAAGTTTGGTCAACCAAGTACTTCTCTCAATTTTCCCCAAAGTTTAGAGAGATAGAGACTTGCCTGAAGTCACTCAGCTGGTGAATGGCAGAACAAGAACCCAAATTTCACTGATGTTATCCAGATAGGTTTTCAAATTACTCATTGTCTAGAAACCAGTACACACCTTTTATTGCCAGTTGCCTTATATCTCTTAATCAAGTCCAAGTATTCTTTTCTACTAGAAATCTCATAAATTTATGGAAGCATTAGCTTAAAAGTGGGGGAGGAAATATCATGAAAATAGAAGGGAGAATAGTGGAGCAGAAGAAGGGGATTAAGGGGAAGAGAGGAAGGATGGAAAAAGGGTGGAACTGCAGAATGCAATTGACCCAATTATGCTCTATGCACATATGAATATACCACAGTGAGTTTCACCTTTATAGATATATGTATATATGAAGCATTTATTTAAAAAAAAAATAAATAAAAAAGGCAACCCAGTAAAGGAATGGGAACAAGGGGATGGAAGAGGGGAGGGAAAAAGGAAGTATTGGGGACTGGAGCAAATTATATTTCATGCATGTATGATTATGCCAAAATGAACCCCAATATTATAGATAACCATACTGCAGTAATAAAAGCATAAAAGGACTATTTTCTTTTTCTCTAGACCACCTGCTCTCCAGGCTAACCATGGATTGTAAAATAGTCAGTAAATTCCAGCTAGAAATAGGAAATTACAGAGATCCCCTTCAACATAGAGATTAAGCAAACCTTCACAGAAACATGAAATCAAACCAGCATGTAGTGTGAAAGCATTTTATTTTATTTTATTTTATTTTATTTATTTTTACAGACTGCATTTTGATTCACTGCACACAAATGGGGTACAACTTTTCATTTCTATGATCATAGACTATGTAGGTTCACACGATTTGTGTAATCATACATGTACATAGGGTTTAAAATGAAGATTTCTTCCTATCCAGGCTAAAATGATCAAAATCCTGTAGACAAGATAAATTTTCAGGAAATGGAAACAAGGTCCCCAGTGGTCATGGCCCAGAAATGCCACAAGCCCCACTGGCACATATACACAAAATGGAATCACACATAATGTGGACTGTTCAAGCACCTTCTCATCGATCTCTATGGGATAGCGCTCTTTCGGCCACACAAATAGCAGCACGAATGGGCTGGTGTGAGGAGAAGCCATCTCCGATAAAACTCTTTGCACTCCATAGTTCCACAAAGAGGGAATGCAGAGGGGGCGGAACTCCCACTCTCCTGAGAGCAGACAATGCGGCTGAGTGTGCAGAGTGTGGGATTTGGAGTCAGAGAAATTAAACACTGAACCGTTTTAGGTCTTGTACATAATCAAGGATGGCCCTTCAAAGGAATAAAGAGATGAGAAAATGGATTTGGTAGATAAAATTCAACTCCTTTTGGAAGAAAAAAAGCACACAAACTACTTCCTGACTCTCTTTTGCCATGATGCCTGATGTTTTTATTGTTACAACTGGGATAAAGCAGGCTATAATCTGAGCAATAAAACAGTCTAGCTCAGTCACTGTTAGCAGGGATGGGTTTGGTCATCAATATCTCTCCAAGGGAAATTTATTTTTACTATTTTGTTACCCATAAAGATATTATCACCTGAGTTTAAATGAGCAGTAATTTCTCAGATTTTCTTTGGCATGATTTGGGGGATAATTCCAAGGCTTTCTCAAGCTCTTGGAGAGATTACAGTTGCCTGCTAATTAGTGTCCCATGATGCCACAAGAGCACATATTTTTTAAATGTAGAATTGATTGTTAGGGGCCTGGGCTTGAGAGGTCATCCCAAAATGAACTGCCTCTATACTGTTTCACTTTTATAGCCAATGGGGCGACTAAAAACAGATGTAAGAGCAGACCCTTTTGTCTGCAGGCTTAGCTGACCTCAACCTGAGATAACTCCTAAGGCAGCCACAGTGATCCCATTGTGAATGGAACCAAAGCATGAAATAAATGTACAATGCTCTTTGAAACTTGGGTCATTGCCATATTCAACCCACACCCAGAATTTCTCCTCTACTCCCACTTCATTCATTTCTGCTCCCTAATTTTGTGTGCATTTCCCAATTAGATTATAATTTAGTGTTATACAAGGAGAACAAAACTATATTTTATTCTTTTTTGCCTACTTCTATTTCAGTGATTAGCACTATTCTCTGCAAATGGAATTTGTATCATAAATGAATAACATTTCTGGGAACTTGGATAACTCATTCTCCACCTCCATACCTCAGAATATAAAGTACCTGACAAACTTGGTTAATATAAGGGATGCCTCAATTTTCCCTTCTATTTAAATAAAGATGAAGGGACTGGAAAGATGGTATAGTACATTGATTAAGAGGGTGAATTTGGAACTAGGGGAACATGTTTCAAATGTTCTATCTGCAGTGTGACCCTGTTCAAGTAACTCAACCCTCTGGAGCCTCAATATTAGCATCAGTAATTATTCCTGTCCAAATTGTTATGAGGATTAAGCACAAAATGTCCATACAGCACGTAGCATAAATCAGTTTCTCAATAAATGGTTGTAGAAATAATAATGTCATTTTTTTCTGGCCCTAATATACCATAAATCCGACTTCTGTGAGGCGAACCCTCTGCTAATCACTATGAATACATGAGACCATCAACAAGTGGCTCCCTCTGCTCATTAAGTCTCTGTGTTTTGTCATTTTATAACTTCAGCAAAAAAGGAGGGTGGTATAAGGTAAAGAATTAGATTGTGCCATCCTCTAGCTTAAACAAAACAGAGGTGGTGAAGGGAACACTAGAGGCTAGAAGAGAGAAACTATTAGTATTAATTAAATACAATCACTTTGGGAAAATACAACCATGATCCTATTATAGAACAATATTGCTTTATGATTTGCATTAATATGCAAAAATGATCTATCTTATTATCATTCCAATCAAGGGCAGAGTTAGACATCCTGCCTCAGCTCATCTAGGAGGAATTTTTCCAATGGGGGAGGACACACAGATAGACACACAACACATCCAACACCAGCATGTGCCCGTGACTGGTCAAACAAGCAATACTATTGGACCGTAAGTAGGCATGTTTGAATAAGAACAGAGCCAGTTTAATCACAAAGTCATGAAAAACAAAGAACACAACAAATTGGTTAAATCTAAACTCTTTTAGGTTATGGAGTATTTTGAAAACAAAACAATGAATATTGGCTGATTCGGGAGCTACCTCTTTAAAGCACCTGAGTGCGCTCCTTGTGCATTTTCCACACACATGAATAAAGTCATTTTGGTTTTCATTTAAACCACTAAATTGTAATTGAATAATTTTAAATACATATGTTGCTGGAAATGCCTTTCCTCTTTTTAGCCTCCATCAGCAGTTTTCAGTTACTGCATCTGCACACACCATCGCCTCTGAGGAAATAGCTCCTTTTGGTTTGTAGCCCATTCATTTGCTGGGAAATATTTAGTAAGCTTCCTGTTTGATGTGCTTTGGTGGGAGTGCATACTTGTGGTGCACGTTGTACTACAGAGGAGATAGTAATAAGTAAAAAACTAATAGGTAAGTAATTATGCAAGTAGATGGCATGAAGTAATTCATACATTGATAAGTGTTATTAATAAGAAAGCACCTCAGTTTTCTTCCAAAAATTCTATTGTTTTAGTTTTAATATTTGGGTCTTTGATGCAGTTAGAGTTAATTTCAGCAATAGAAATAGAACATGTAAAAATTTCTGAGATATAACCTGTGCTGAAAGGGAAGAGGATCGTGTCAAATGCATACAGTTGAAAAGAGAAAACTCTCAAATCAATCTTCTAAGCGTCTCCCCTCAACATCCTAAAAAGAGAAGCAAAATAAATCCACAACAAGCAGAAGAAAGGGAACAGTAAAGATAAGAAATGAAATCAGCTACACTGAAAATGGAAAATTAAAAAATTGATATAAAGAACTAGAAATTTGCAAGATCAGTGAAACTGCCAAAACTTTATCAATCCTGACAAAGAAAAAAGGGAGAAGACACAAATTGCTAATCTCAAAAATAAAATAACATGATATATAGAACCTTCAGACAACAAGGAAATAGAGAAAAACTGTGAATAACTCTACACACATGATTTTAACAACTTAGATGAATAATTTCTCCAGAAACACAATTTACAGCAGCACAGTCAATACTAAACAGATCATTTTAACAGTCCTACAGCCATTAAAGAGGTTGAATTAATAACCTTCAAATACCCAAAAATAAAATCTCCAAGCCAGATGATTTTACTGGGAAAAACTTAGCAGGCGTATATAAAATAGACAGCAATTCTATAGTCTCTAACAGACAATAGGAGATGAAAGGACACTTCCAATTTTATTTCGTGAAACTGGTTTTACCCTCCTACCATAACAAGACAGATAGCCCTTTAAAAAGAAAACTACAGACCAGTGTCCTTCAGAGATGTCAAAACCTTAAACCACTAGTAAATAAATTTAAGCAATATATAACAATATAGACTGTCTCCAAATTACAGTGATTCAACTTGTGATTTATTTTACTTTATGATAGTGAAAAAATGATAATGATTCAGTAGAAAGCTTACTTCAAATTTTGATCTTTTCCCAGGCAAGTGTCATGTGGTACGACACTGGTGATTCTAAGCAGTAGCAGGAAGCCACAGCTCCCAGCCAGCCAGAGTCATGGGGTCAACCCCACACTATACTGCATTACCAGCACTTTTGGAATATAGGTATTCAATAAAATATGTGGTATACTTAATATTTGATTAACTATATGCTTCATGCTAGATGCTTTTACCCACTTACAGGCTAATTGAAGTGTTCAGAGTATGTTTAAGTTATTATACTAGGCTAAGTTATGATGCTTGGTAGGTTAAGTGTACTGAATATACTTTTGACTTAATGAGATATTCAATTTACCATGAATTTATCAGACTATAACCCCTTGTAAGACAAAGAGTACCTGTAATTATAAACAATGATCACATGGTATCAATCAAAGCAGAAAGAGCACTTGGAATTCCTCAAAACCCATCCACTTTAAAAACTCTCAGAAAAAAATAGGTCTTGAGGTGACTTCTTCAACATAATAAAAAGCATTTTCAGAAAAGTCTCACTGACATGAATTAATGATAAATGACTCTTTTGAGATAGACACAAGCCAATGAACTCTGTCCTCTCTACTATTATTCAATGTAGTGCTAGAAGCTTTTGCCACAACAATAAGGCAAGAAAATAAAATGCAGACAAATTTAGAGAGGAAGAATAAAAGTTCCCATTTACAGATGACATGATTGTCTATGTAGAAAATCAAATAAAACTCCAAATTAAAAGCTCCTAGAACTAGTTAATGGACTCATCAAGTTTATAGGCTATAAAATAAATACAAAATCAGTTGTTTTTTATACATTGCCAATGAGGACCAATATCTAAAAGGTAATATTACTTATGACCACTAAAAATGGAAAAAATAAGTGCATATCTAACAAAATATGCATGTTAATTGCTGAGAACTAAAAAAATGTTGAGGAAGGCAATTTTTTAAAGTTAAAGAAATGAAGTTATAGCATGTTAATAGACAGGAAGATTTAATATTGTGAAGATGTTAATTGTCACCAAATTGAAATCTAAACTTAATGCAAGTCCTATTAAAACTCCAGCAAGTTTTTCATTTTGCAGATAATAGTCAAAGGTATCCTAAAATTTATGCAGGAAAAAAATTTTAAATAAAATTTATGTGGAAAGGCAAAGGGACCAGAATGTCTAAAATAATTCTGAAAAAAAGAATAGAATGGAAGAAATCAATCTCCTGGGTGTCAAGAACTATTACATAGCTACAGTAATACAGCCTGAACTACTGGTGGGGGATACACAAATTGATGTCACAGAATATAGAACCCCAAAGTCAGCACAATTGACTTGATGCAGGAGCAACCCAATTCAGAAGAGGGATGATAATCTTTCAACAAAGGGTGCTAGAGCAACTTGACATCTGAAAGACAAAGCAAGGAACATCAACCTATGCCTCACACTTCACACAGAATCTAATTCAAAATGGATTACAGAATTAAATAGTAATAAATTTGTACCTTCCAACTTTCTTAGAATACTTTGCTCCTCATCCTTTCCCAACTGACATTTTACCTCTAAATAGTATCGCCTCAGAGGGACATTCATCAATTTATTCAAAGGAAACCTTCTCTCCTGCTCCTCTTTGATTTCTGCCATGCCATCCAGATGAGTCTACTTATGGCCCTTTTCTCCTACTTTGTTTTTGCACAGCTTTGTTAAATCTGTTTAATATTAATTTAATAATTAATTTAATAAATTAATTTAATATTAATTTAATAATTCAGTTAGCTAAAGTAAATCAGTAAATTAAACTTTCTGAGCTTCTAAGGGTAGTCATAGGTAATGAGTAAAATAAAAATATAAAGTTTATGTGGTGGGTAATAGATAAAATGTTGGATTTCTTCTTGAGATGGATTGACTTCTTTTTGACCCCTAAATATAGCAGAATGAATATCTAAGCAAAACTCTTTAAAATCCTGCATTCGTTTGAAATTCACATAGCAGTTTCATTCGAGAACATCTGTGGTTATTTGCAAAGGAGAATTATTAGCCCCAAAACAGAACTAAAAGGAATGATTTCCTTTCACTTATGTGATACTTTATAGGCTTAAGAAAGATGAGAATTTTAAATGACCCACTTCCCTTTAAATTATAGACATTTTTGTCTTCAGCACAGCAGTTCTTAGTTTCTTATATCTATCTTGGGGAGAATGATGACCTAGGTCAGGGGAAGAAAGATATCGCCCAAAAAAGCCTGATTCCACCTGCTCCCCACAAAAAAAATAATTTAATAAGAGCACAGCATGTCTTTGAAGTGCCTTTATAGCCTTTGTATAGTCAGTAACTTCTCATCAGGATTTCATTCCTTCTGGATGATTCTATCCTAAAGAGAATAATAGTGATCTTTGAAACCAACTGAAAAATTGATTTTGTGAACCATTCCTGATCTGGCCCACAAAAGGAAACTTTGCTTAGTGAACCTGGGAAGAACATAATTTCTATATGTTCACTGCCATGTACCTAGGGCTTGGAAGATGTCAGCCATTTGATTGGTTATTCCCAAGTATATGTTGGATAAAGTCAACTTTAGGCAGGTCATCTCATCTATATCCCATGCTAATCACTTAATGTATCTTTTCTTCCAGAGATCTGGAAACTACCTTTAACTTCCATCCATAGACCAAGTTTCGATCTTCCAAAATTGCTCACCAAAAGTTTCAAGAAAGCTATTACATCACTGGTATTCTGGTTAGTCTGAACTCCCCATAGTCTACTCGAGTGACTTCTGGATAAAGACATTGGATTCACACTCCATGAATACAATTTGTGAAATAGCAGGTCTCGGGGTGGGGGTGAGAAAAACACTGCCTAACTTTCTATTTTCTCACTTGTATATTATCTACATCATCAATGCCATTAAGCACTGCTGACTGGTCCTTCAGAATGGTACACTGGTTTGTGCTGTCCCCAGCCTCAGAATGCTGATTTCCCTCACAGTTCACTAGACTGCATATATCATCTGATGTTCTAAGTTTTACTAAATATTTGGATGCTCCGTAGTGTTTCTTTCGTAGTACTGGGAATCAAACCCAGGGCCTCAGGCATACCAGGCAAGTTCCCTGACAATGAACTACATCCCTTGTTTCTTGGTTTTAATTCACCCCTCCCTGAATATTAGTCATCAAGACATTTTCACATACTTATTAGCAAATCGACAGCCACCCTTCCTTAAATAGCACATTTCTATGTTTTGATCTTCTGTTGAAGATCCTGCCTTAATCCTGCCCTTTTCAGGCAATTCATGTATGCATTAATTACTAATACTGGTAAAAGTTTATAAACACTACAAATATCTTTTCCTAGTTTGTCTGTGTATATCTTACTGGGGAAAACTTTGAAGTAGAGATAATCAAATTGGTCATTTTCACACTTTACATCTAAATTTTTGGTCTTCATCCTGATATCACACAAACACATTTTCTAAATTCTCTCCTATTTTTATGTATTTTCTTTTAATTTACATTTGTTGTGTTTTGCATTTCATATTTAGGAGCTGATACAATTTTAAGTATCTTTTACATGATCAAAGATAAGAATCCAATTCAATTACTTTCCTGTAAAGTAGCCAACTATCTTCACAGATTTTATTTGAAACCATGAATAAGGAAGGTCCACGATTCTGGGAAATCTTATTTATTTGCTTTGCTGATTTAGGATTCAGTATTTTTTTCAATATTTTATTCATTTTAGCAGTTTTGTATCTTTCTGAAGTTCTGTATTCATAATACCATATCCTATTAAATAATGAAAAATGACTTCTTCTTTTCCAAGTTTCATACCTCATGAGCTATTTTCTTATGTTATTGCTTTGCCCAGGACCAATATCCCTCACTGACCTGAGACTAAAAGGAGTTCCACAACACAGGACTTCAGTTTGAAAACTTATTTTTCTAGACAAACCACCTGGCTTTCTCGGGATTGGGGAGTTGGCCAAGACACAAGACTTTCAGAGCTAAACTCAGGAAATAAACCTAAGTTGATTTCCCCACCTGTACAAATCACTTACTAGTAGCAGGAAGACTAAGAATGCCTCTTTTTGTTCCTGCATTAAAGGTAATGTGGCTAATGCTTTCCATTAAAAATGCTGTTCACTCTAGTGTTCTTATAATAGTCTCTACTAATGCTAACAAAGTTCATTTCCCTCACTTGTTTTCTACCATTTTGGTGATGTTGATTCACTGTTTTCTTCTGTACTTGTCAAGATGATAGATGTTGTTTTTTGTTGCATAATCCTGGCATTTTGATGCAATGTCTATGGATTGCTGTGTCTGCTTAGTTATTCTTAAATATATTACTATCTATAATCATAAATGATCTGTAAAATTGATTTCTGATACTTTCCCTTTGATTATTTTCTACTTTTCTATAACAGTGTGTACAAGAAAGAAATTACTTGATCATTGACTGTTTGATTAAATCCATTTGTTAAAAACTCTGAGATGGAAGAGGAAGGGACATTTTGAGAATCCATTTAAATTACATTAGTGGTTATTAATCTATTCTAGTTCCACCTCATTCTTATCTTTTTGGCCATACATGAATATTTTCAAACATATTCAGGTACCTTTATATAATTTTTTATTATGATTCTTAAATCTGTATTGTTTATTTCCTTCTTTTCACTCTGCATTTCATTTAAGTATTCTGTCTTTTCTTTCTTACTACATCTTATCATAGCTTTGTCTAGTTTGTCTTTTGAAACTTTTTTTGTGACTCCGCTAATTTTCTTGATGCAACCTCATTTTGTTCAAGCCTGCATTTAACATTACCATTCATACCTTCTCATTTCTTAGGATTTATTGTATTGTTTTCCACTTAATGTCTTAGTTTGAACACTTAGCTAATTCATTTCAATGGTGTGCATCCTCTAATAAATGTCTGAAGTCTACTGGTTTTTTTATGTATCCACAGGTGTTTTTGCTGAAGTGGCATTTAGCCTGAATGTTATATAGTTTCCCCTAAGGTTTTTTTTTTCTTTTTCTTTTCACTGCTTATTTAGAAGCTGTTTAGTTATTTAGGTTTGTTTCTTTTTACTAATATCTAGTTTTCTTACATTGTGAAGTTATTTCAAATCATAAATGTATGTACAGATGAGAAAAAAAATTTTCTTCCTACACTCTAAAGATTTAAAAATTAAGGTTATGAAATGAAACAATAGTAGACAGATTAACAGTGACAAAAGTATACCAATTTACTATATGCATGAGAGTTTTGCCCACACTACAAAGCAAATATCCTAAACAAAGTGATCTAGAAGCTCATCCTCATAGTAGAGGATACTATAAGCAACATAAGGGAAAGTAAATTATTTGAGGGAAAAAAATGAATGGACTCTCCAAAGAGTAGGTGATAGCCTATGAGAAAGTCTTGAACATTGTGTCAGCCTTCAGCGTCTTTGGTGACACAAATTTGCCCTGAGTGATTAGAATTCTGAGGGGACTCAGCACAATTGAAGTCCTCCTGTCTTTAGTCGGATAAATGAACTTAGGAGTTAGGCCTTCCTTGCTCCTCCTAGGAGATGGAGGGGTGAGAGACAGAAGGGCAGGATAAGATCCGAGAGCACATTCTCTGAGACTGCTTCTGAGGCCTTCAGTAGTGTCTCCTTGGGAGTTGGGGTACAATTCAGGGCAGAGACTTGCCAGCAGACCAAATATCTAATAATCACCCAACTACCCTTCTTTCACATATATAATGAAGTCTTGGCATCTGTTTTTAAAGTCCCGGGGATTGATTTATAAATATCATGGGAGCTATCAAGCTTACTTTGTGGCTAAAAAGACTTGCAAAATAAATGAAAACTTGAAAAGAACTTAGGTAAAGAATCTTGGGAAACATAATGAACTCATTTTCTTATTACTTTTTTTGATGGCTTCGGCTTTAAGATTGACTTCAAATGAATGTTTTCTCTGAATGTAAACATAGGACACTAGAATGTGGCGAAAATGATTGATCTAATTTGATTATAAAAAGGCAGGTCTTTCTATGGTAGCTATTTATATTAGCTATCATAATATTTATAAATTAATCTCCCATTTCTAGAAACAGACACCAAACCTTCATCATATGTTTGAAAGAAGGATAAGAAATTTATGTACATATCTTTCTAAACAGCTTCCAGAATCATTCCTGATTTTCAGGACAAAAAGAATTTTCCCCTGATCAACAATAGGAGGCACTATAAATGTTTTTCTAATGGGTGGGATAAAACCACCCTATTAGCTGAAATGAAATGTATGGTCTATAATCATCTATGAGCATTGGTTACCTTCCATGATAAGGCTTTCATGGAAGGAGGAAATGGAAGGACAGTTATACAATTATAAATCTTAGACATCAGACGAGGGGAACTATAGTACTCAATTTCCTGTCAGTAAAGCAATATTTGATCTCCAAATTGCCCCCACATCAATGGTAAAATAGCCACTTTAAAAGCAAGTAAATTTCATGGGGCATCACAGCCTAATGGTAAGGGTGCAGATATCCTAGTCATGAACTAAAGTTTCAGTGCTGACACTTCATAGTTCTATGGGCTTGGACAGTGGCTTTAACCCCCTGTGATTTTATTTTCTCATCTATTAACAGAATTGACAATAGCTTATATGCCCATAAGGATATTGTGGGAATTCAAGCAGAAATTTTATGTAAAATACAAGGCACATTGCTACGATCCACAAAGCATTGGTGATTATTATTCTGAGTGAACAAGAATATCCATGGAGATAGTTTTTTTTTCTTTTTTTTTAATACAGTGGCTATTGGCCAAAGATTATTAAGGGTTCAGGCAGCTCAAAGAAACATTTTCTTTCCTTTAAGCAATTGAGCAAGCATTTTAACCAAGTCAGTAGATAGAATGCAATTCAAAGTCGATTTAGAGCTCTGAGCATAGAAATGATGTGAAAGTGGACACACACAAATAGGCATAAAATAGTTTGAAAAGCAAAATCTCAACCACTATAATCTTGGAAAAACAGTTGATAACATAAGCCAGGAAGCACCTATGAAATGTTTGGTTTTTAAATACGGTTTGGAGACAGCACTTAAAAAACTAGAATTTATTCCTAAACCTCAAAACTGTGGCACTGCAGAGAGAAGATAGTTCCTATTTTATACAATAGGATGTTCTTCCTGATAGTGGCAATTCAGCACAAACTTATGTATGCCATAACAGTATCAATCTAGAATAAGAATTAAAGGAAACGGAGACTGGACACAAACAGAAATTCACTTGACTGAGTTTTAGCCACATTTTCAATTAAGGATTAATTTATGAAATTAATAATTGTGATACTAAAGCATAAGATAGATAGATAGCTACATCTATCTCTACACACACACATCTCTCTCTCTCTCTCACAGACACACACACATTTCTGGAGTCTTAGTCTTCAGCAATATCTTAAATGGTTAAGAGCAAAAGGATTATCTTTAATAGTGTTATTTGGGTTTTTCCCCTAGTTCCTGAAATACCTCTAGGACCATAAAGGTGAAAAGAGCATCACTGCCTTTTGTTATTCATAAATTGCCTTTAGATCATGTCTGAATTTTTGTTAGAGAGGGGACTTGGAAAGCCCCCCAAAATAGGGGGCGTGTTGTCATGGAAACTAACCCTATGATCAGAAGGCTGGAATGCTCATCCCCTCCCCAAACCCCCTGGAGGGAAGAGGGACTAGAGAGTTCCTTAATTACCAGTGACCAGTGATTTTATCAATCATGTCTGTATAGCAGGTTCCTTAAAAACCCCAAAATGATGGAGTCTAAAGAACTTTGAGGTTGCTGAACACATCAAGGTGTTGAGAGGATGGTGCAACCAGAGAAGGAAAGAAGTTCCAGGACACTTCCAGCAAACCTTGCCCTGTGCATCTCTTCTGTGTGTTTTATAATGAACTGCTAAGCATGGGTAAATATTTCCCTGAGTGTTGTAAGCCATTCTAGCAAATGATCAAACATACAGAGGAGGTCATGGGAGCCCCAGGTCAGTCGGAAGTCAGAAAGGAAGCTGAGACTGAAGATGGCATCTAAAGTGGAGGCATTCTTGTTGGACTTGTAGGATCTGATGCTAATTCCAGGTAGACCATGTCAGAAGTGTTCTGTGTGTGGATGAATAGAAAATCAGAGCTTATTTTGTTTTCTACAGTTATTACCAGCTACCACTAAAAGGGAAAGATTATTCTAGATTCTTTGAGTGGGTCTAATCTAATCACATGAGTCCTTAAAAGCAGAACTTTCCATGATGGGTCATACCTATGACTGGAGGAAAACCCAACCTGCCATTGCTGGTGTTGAAAATGAAGAGAGGGAGCCAAGGTCAAGAAATATGGTGAACTCTGAAGCCTGCGGCCAACTTAGTGGACAGCCATGCAGAAAATGGGACCTCAGTGTCATGATTGCAAGGGGCAAGTTTCTGTTCACCACCCAAATGAACAATGAACTGGATTGTCCCCCTAGAGCCTCCAGAAGGTGGTGAGCCCTGCCAACACCTCAATCTAAACCCAGTGAGAACTGTCAGACATCCGATCCACAAAACTGTAAGACAATGGATCTGATTTGTTTTAAGCTACTAAACATTACCACTTGCGGTAAATTTGTTACAGTAGCAATAGAAAATTAATACCAGAGTAAGGCAGAGAAATAGAGTGAGAGAGAAAAAAATTTTAAAGACAATTAACTACTAAAACAATGGAACTCTCCAATTCTATTACAAATATGTGGTTGTTAAAAAGAGGTGTGTGCTAAGGTGTTAGCAATAACCTCAGAATGAACAATCTGATTTCCACTATCAAGCCAGATCCTTCCCTTCTGCAAATATTATCAGGAATTTACTGTGAACATAGGTCTCAGGAGGTAGATGGCATCAAGGACACAGGGACAGAACTGGAGAAGAATACCACAGTATAGAGGACTGTCAGGTATACAAGCCCAAGCACCACTCGCTGTGCAAACTTCTCTCTTGGCCAGGCCAGATGTAAAATATTTCAATTTTTATTTTCTATGTATCCTAAATATCCACCAAACAACAACTTCCATCTGATTTACATTCAAGTACCAAATCACAATTTCTTATACTACCACGTGGTGTGCAGAGAATCTTCTCCAATCTCGCAGCACCAGGTTAGTCCTAAATTGGCTCAATTTCAAAGACCTATACTAAATAACCTCTTGGTTAAAGTTAGTGTTTCATGCACAGGCAAGAAATTCAGGTCAAAATTAATCAGAGCATTACATTCTTCTGGCAATCGAACTAATCCAGCTCATCATGACCCAAGGCTTGTTCTTGCAAGTAACTGAGATGTAAGCTTGTCTTTCCATGGTTATTGTGGTGTAGGGATCAATCATGCAGAAGGTAGAGCTAGAAGCCTAGTGAAAAATGAGACATAAGTGGTCTTTGCAATCAGCCCCACCTTAGCATTATTCAACTGCATGAGTCAGAAAATCTCACTGTATTATTTGAGCCATCTAGGTTAAATGTTCTCACATTTGCAGCTTTTTGAAATTTCAGGTTCTGAAATATTTCTACCTGAGAGACTATTTGGCACTAGTGCACCCAAAAGACCACAATTTCCTGGGAAATGATACGATCTAATTCTTACCCATTGAGGAAAGATAAGCATTTCCAGTTAGTCTATACTTCTGTCAGTTTACAGTTCACTATATAAATATATATTAATATGTATTATTTTCCACATATTTGTATGTTAATATAACTAAATACACTTGTATATTGCATAATATAACTATGAAAATTATATAATCAGATCTACAGTAGAACCAGTTATTGGAACTAGACTTAGAATTAAAAATCCTCTTTCCTATACTATTCATCTGAACTGAGTGGTCCCCTCAAACATTAGCAGCACCCAGTATGATGCTCAGGAAGGGCAGATTGGGAACCAGCTGTCTTTCCATTCAAACTCCACACTGCACGCTCAGGGGAGAAAGAAGCCCCATGAAAACAGAATTCTCAAAGAAGTGGCTTTCATGTGTTTGGTGTATCACAGGCACTAAATTTGTGGATGCTAAAGTCAGGAAAGGACCACTTACTTCAGATTTAAAGCAAAATCACTTCTTTTTCAGGAGTATGACTCTAAAATCAACTTGAACAGCAAAAATTGTGCATAGTAAAAATTATGCCTGAATAATTTCTTAAATTGACCATTAAGCACAGTATACATAATATTATTGCATTCAATTAAGTAGTATGTGCATGTGATCATATAAAGTGTTTAATAACATGTTGTAACATATCAGAATATAACTTAAAACACCATTTCTCATTATTTTTAATTTCACCTACCAAATACAGGTGAATTGCAGTAGGTCCCGTGCAATCCCACTGCATATTCATATGTATGCACCTTCATTCACATAGAATACATGGCAGGTAAATGCTTCATTTCAGATTACTCTAAACAGCAATAAACCTTAACAAGTTTGGCCATTGTGAACAGATCCTATAGCAGCTCCTATACTTCCTGCCCCTGGTATTCACACCATGTAATACCTTTCCCTGGGTATGGATGAGATTTGTGATTTGCTTATAATCAAGAGAATATCTCAAAAGTATTGAGACGATGTTCATTTAATTAAATTGTTACATGGTAAAGATGAATGGTAAATAATGGCCCAAATGAATTCATTTTAAATATATCAAAAGGGAAAATTTCCTGGATGACTCTGACTTAAATAGATAGGAATCTTAAAAGAAGGACTGAGCCCTCCCTCAGGTGAGAAAACCTCCTTGCTGACTTGAGGAAACAAGCAGTCATGAGAAAACCCATCTGGGCTAGGAGTGGTAGGCCCAGAGGGAGGGCCCCCACCTGGAGCCAGCACAAAGTGGGGCCCTCATTCAAGAAAGTGAATCCTTCCTGGAGTGGTGGTACACACCTGTAATCCCAGCAGCTTAAGAGGCTGAGGCAGGAGGATCACGAGTTCAAAGTTAGCCTCAGTAACAGCAAAGCACTAAGCAACTCAGTGAGATGGTCTCTAAATAAAATACGCTAGGGATAGGATGGGGCTCAGTGTTTGAGTGCCCCTGAGTTCAATCCCTGGCACCCCCTCCTTGCTCCCCAAAAAAAGAAAGTGAATTCTGCCCACAACCTCAATGAGATGGGAAGTGGATCCTTCCCCATACAACTACCATGTGAGAATTCAAGTCAACCAACCCCTCAGTTGCAGCCTCTTGAGACCCTGATCAGAAGACAAATCTAAGTCATGCCCAGACTCCTGACACCACAGAAACATCAAGATAAAAAAGCATTGTAGGACTGCATGACCAATGTGATCCCACAATATGTACAATCAGAAAAGTGAGAGGTTACACTCCATTTATGTATGATTCTTCAAAAAGTATAAATGCATTCTACTGAAATGTATCACTAATTAGAACAAATTTAAAAATTAATAAAAAATAATAATAATTTTTTTTTAAAAAGTGTTGGGTAAGTAGTTAAGTTCATGGTGATTTCTAACACCACCATAGAAAACTAATGGAGTGATTTGAGAATAATTCTAATCAAGACTTGATCTTTTCCACACTGTCATTTGCTGGGATGCCCACACTTTACTTGTTACTGAATACAGAAAGGAATCGTTGGGGTCTGAATATGTATTACATTATTTCTGTGGGAGAGTTGCCCTAGTTGATTCTGGTTGCTTGCTTTATTAGCAAAAGTGGTTGAAGGAAGCTACCTCCTCCTGTAGTTGTTTTGTTTTTTTGTTGTTGTGGTTTGGTTTGTTTGGTTTGGTTTGGTTTGGTTTGGTTTGGTTTGATACTGGGGATTAAACCCAAAGAGACTTTACCACTGAGCTACATTCCCAGCCTTTTTTATTTTGAGACAGGATCTCACTAAGTTGCTTAAGGTCTTGCTAAATTGCTGAGGCTGGCCTTGAAATTGTGATCCTCCTGCTTCAGCCTCCTGAGCCACTGGGATTACAGGTATGCATCATCACACCTGGCTGTTACCTATAGTGTTTTGATCTGTGCTCTTTCTGGCATGAGCAGTGTTGTTACATCTGCCTTGATTCGAGGAAGGATGCTTTAAACTACCTTGGCCAGGGAGTTTCTTCTTACTGGGAGTGCAAGCAGAGACTAGGTCCATCACTTTGAGGAATGCTGAGCAATGGGATAAGTCCCCTGTAGGACTTGACATCTTCCTCACACTTCTAAAAGAGCTGAAGGACAGCAAATTGAAGAAGTTCATTTCTTGAGGAAATTCCAATCATCAAAATAAAACTCACTTCTCCTACTTCTTCTTCTCTCTGCTCTGCAATGGGTACTGAAGAAGTTGGCACAGAGGGAAATAGTGGAAAGAAAAGGGAAGGGGGTGGGAGGGAAGTCAAATAAAGCTCTGACTCTCCGGCAGCCACTGTGCTTAATTTAATAGTTTATATGAACAATTCCATCTAATCTTGGCTACGTGAGTACTATTTCCTCCATTTTACAGGAGAAAGACACAGGCTTTGAAGAGGATGCAAGAATGATTCAGTGCCTAAAATGAGATTAAATGGTTCCACAGATGTTTCTATAAATTTCTTTCAAAAGCAAGTCATGTTCTGAATTGTTTCATTGTGTGTGTTGTTCTGTTGTTACCCTTAGTTTATTTTAGGCCATTATGTGATGAGGTTATGCATTTTTCAAAAATACTTATGAAATTCCAAGAAAGAAAGTACACTAAAATTACAAATAATGGTAAGGACAACGAGCTAATTTTTAGGGGGAAAGCATTTACAGTCTGCACCATAATGAATGTGCTATCTGCTGTAACTTAATATTAACCCATTTTAAATGCATAATGCTTCTAATATTTTCCTCTTATCTCTAGGTTAAAAATCATTGTGAGACACCCCAATTTCTCCATTTGGCACCTATTAGCAGAGGTTTACTACAAAACTGTGAGCTGTTTAAAGATATCCTTTGTATCTAAAGATGAAACTCTCAAGGTATTAATGAATATTAATAGTAACAATATTTATAAAGTATGTAGGGCAGTTCCTGAGTTATTGGAGCTTCTTATATTTAAAAAAAATTCTAAAAATGAAACTAGTTCCATATCTTTCATTATATATAAAAATCAATACAAAATGGGTAAAAACGTAAATGTAAGATCCAAAACTAGGAATATACTAGAAGGAAACACAGGAAAAATCTTCATGATATTGGCCAGGGCAATGATTTTCTGGATATGACTCCCCAAAACAAGGTCAGCAAAAGCATTATGTCACATGATATAATAGTATATATGATGGATTATATCAAACTGAAAGGCTTCTGCCTAGCAGAAGGAAATAACATTGTAAAGAAACGATGTAGAAGGGGAAAAAACATTTACAAACTATGCATGCATTTAACATCCAAAATATATAAGGCACTCAAACAACTCCATAGCAAGAAAACCACCCAAGTTTTAAAACTGGACAAAAGATTCTGAATATTTTTCAAAGGAAGACAGACCAAAAGCCAAAAGGTGCATGAAAAAACACTCAGCACCACCAGGAAAGTGCAAATCAAAACCCTAAGGAGACATAAAGTCACTCCTCTTAGAATAGCTATTATCAAAAAGACAAAGGTAATACATATTGGTGAGGATATGAAGAAAAAGGAACTCTTTGTGTGTGTGCATGCATGTGTGTGTGTGTGTATTTGTGTACAATTTATGTAACATCTCTTTATTTTTCTTCAAAAATCATTATTGAAATAAATTATTTTCAAAATTAACAGGTCATAAAATAAAGTTTGAAATTTTATTTCAAATTTTATTTCCTTAATTTGACAAGCAAATATGTCAGAAAAATTGAAGAAATCATATATGAAATCCTTATTATTATGCATTTGTTTTTATATATTTTATTGGTGCATTGTACATAATGGTGGAATTTATTGCTACAGATTTATACATATAATATAACAATATAATTTGGACAATATTATTCCCCATTATTTTTCCTTTCCCTCTTCTCCTCTCACCACCTGGTCCCTTTATTCTAATCAGTAGATATCCCATTAATTTTCATGAGCTCCCCCCACACACCTTGCTTCTCCTTGTTTTCTTTCTAGTTTCCACGTATGGGAGAAAACACAGAACCCTTGACTTTCTGAATTTGGCTTTTTTTGCTTAAATTAATGCTCTCAAGTTCTATCCATTTTCTTGCAAATGACAAAATTTCATTCTTATTTAGGACTGAATAAAATACCATTGTGTATATCATTATCTTTATCCTTTCATCCATTGATGGACACCTAGGCTAGTTCCATAGTTTGGCTATTGTGAATTGTACTGCTATAAACAAAGGAATGTATGTATCACTGTAATATGATGACTTTAATTCTTTAGGATAAATACTGAAGAGCAGGATCATATGGTAGTTCCATACCTACTCTTTTGAGGAACCTCTATGCTGATCTCTATAGTGGTTGTACTATAATCCCACCAACAGTGTAAGAGTGTTCCTTTTTCTCTACATTCTCCCCATCATTTAGTTTTGTTTGTATTCTTGAGGTTGCCATTCTAACTGGAGTGAGATGAAATTTCAGTGTAGTTTTCATTTCCAGAGAAAATGGAACCTTAAACACTTAGTGAAAATGTAAATCAGATCATACATTATAGAAAACAGTGAAAAAGTTACCTAAAAAGCTCAAAATAGAACTGCACTATGATCCAGTAATTCCACTACTGGAGAAATACCAAAAGGAAATAAAATCTGTGTTGAGACATTTGCACACCCATGTTTATTGCAGCACTAATCACAATAGCCGAAATACGCAATCAATCTAAGTGTTGATGGGATGAATGGATAAAGAAAATGTGGCATACAAACCCACTAGAATACTACTGGGCTATTAAAAAAAAGGGGGGGGGGAATTCTGTCACTTGCCACAACACAGATGAACAAGGTGGACATTATGTTGAGTGAGATAAACCAGGCATAGAAAGACTAAGACCTCAAAATTTCACTCCTATGTGTAATCTAAAAAAGTTGATCTCACAGAAGAAGATAGTATAAAGGTGATTTCCAGAGACTGGTGTGTTTGGGGTGGGAGGTTTGGAGTTGTTGGTCCAAGAGTTTGCATTTATAGTCAGGAGGAAAAAGTGCAACAGATCTTTTGTAGAGCAGGGTGACTACAGTTAATAATAAATATAGGATCTTTTTTTAAAATGCTAAAAGAGTGGATGTTAAGTGTTTTGAACACAAAACTGGTAGCTATGTGAAGCAATATATTTGTTAATTAGTTAGATTTAACCATTCCACAATGTGTAGACATGTCAAAACATCATGCTGCACACAGTAAATACATACAATTCTATATGTCAATTTTCTTTAAATGGAAGATCTGAGAAAGAATTGAAAAATTCTAGAAATAAACATAAAAATGAGAAATCCACACTAGACCCATCTTGCACCATCCAACTGCTCCAGCAGCAGGTCTGCTCTAATGAATGGCTCCAACTCCCACCCTGTTTAAAGCAGTGCCTTGTACATAAACATCCTTGAGAAAAATGCATATGACCTAAAGCAAACTTAAAAGCCCTCAAGGCACAGGTTTCCGACCTTACCTAAATTCACTTCAGCTCCAAGGAGTAGATACAATTCAGAGATGCTCTGACACTCCTCCTTCTCAACTTGTGTCTCCATGTAATACTTATCACCTCCTCTCCTTCCACATGAAAGTGGGCTTTTGAACTTCGTGAACTCATTCCTGAAACAAGGCTGAAGATATTAATTCACATGCAATCTTTTTTTGAGTTTTAACATGCCTCTTCCTATTTCAATTGCAGGAGCTTTGATAAATAAAGGAAAGATTCAAAGAAGAAAGGTGAAAATGGCAGAGGGCAGAATCTTGGAAGGATCCCTTTATGCATTTCCTTCTATGGGAAGAACACCCCAGGATAACACAGGTGCTCTCCTTGATGAATATATAATATTTGGGGGGAAAATTCAATGACAGGCAATTCTGTTGTTTTATAATCAAATGTGGCATAGAGCAGTTTTTTCTGGAGTAACAAACTCAAATTTCAGTGGCTTAATGCAAAGTGTTCCTTCTCACTCAAGTCACAAGCCAATAAAACTTTTCTAGTTCTCCTGGGTCACTCATTTCTAGGTAATAACTCAGGGATCCAAGTACCTCCTACCGTGTGAGTTCATCATAATGTTGTCAGCCACATGGACTGTAAAAGGAGAGCTATGGTTTAAGGTGAGGCTTAGAAATCCCTCCTGCCAATATTCCATTAGCCATAACTAGCCGCAGGGTCCCAACCCAAGGATGTGAAGGAAACTGAGTATAGTTTTCCTAAGTATCCAGGGAACAGAGGTGGAATTGCTGAACATCTAGCCAGTCTCTTCAGTGTTTTCCTCACTCTGCTCTCATTTCCATGTGAGCAGGGATTGTCTTATCAGTCTTACCAACCAATTGCCCAGCATAGTTTTGGGTGTCAATAAATAATGTTTGAATGAATGAATGAAGAATTCACCTCTACTTATATCCCTGTCCCTCTGCAAGTCTACTATCTAGACTTCTCATTACTAAAATCTCAGGAAATTTGTGTCTTTGCTTTAGCAGAAGAGCGAACTCCTGTCCAATGGCAGCCTCCTCAGCAGCTCAGCCTGGGACCATGGTCATCCCCATTGGCTAGTCTGTGAATGAGGGCTATAGCAGTTATCAGAGTCAAGTCAGAAACAAAGCAACAGCCAGATGTTATAGGGCACTGTGAAGCACCAGCAGTGTACGAGACATGGGCTGGAGCAACGAGTAGAGGATTTTTAGATATCAGCTGGGAGACAACAAAATTCTGATTGTAATCAGTAAAGGTTGTGGAATCTGTGCAAACTGCCTTCAACAATCAGGCAGAAGAGATACAAGGGCTGAGAATGTGATCTAGTCACAATAGCTTCCCTTAACAATGGCTGTTGGTCTCTTGGGGTGAAACCCCAGCACGCTCTATCCTGTTCATCTCCAATCTGGAACAACCACATCTGGCATGCTTTGGCATAACAGTATTTTTTCCATGCTTGTCATCATAAAAGGACTCAAGCATTCCCTACTACCTGACCCCAACTTTGGTCTACTATTACATGTTACAGATTTACCATGAGTCCAGGTGGGAGATAATGCAAAGCTGTTGTTGTAGTCTCTGTCCTCAAGTATTGTGTCAGTCGACCATGGAGAGGAGGGACTGGATAATATAAATAGCTGGGCCACAAGCAAAATACATACAATTGATTGCATATATGTTAGGATGAGTCCTTGTACACTTCAATGTCCTAGTTAACAAAATGAAAATATCGAATCAGATTATTTCTCAGGACCCTTCTCAGTCCAAGTATCTAGGATATTGTGTTCTGTGTTTGATAAAATTGTGACTTAAATTTTCAGAATCCTATTTAGGTATGAGAGCACCAAAAGAGCTTACCAAATGAACAAAGGAGAATTTCTAGTAAAGAATAATGGAGTCAGTGCCCGTTTATTTAATGGCTTGTCTTTTTAATCTATTCTTGAAAGGTTAGAACCTTCTTCAAAAAACAAGTTAGGCATAGTGGTCCATGCCTGTAATCCCAGCCACTTGGGAGACTGAGGTAGGAGGATCACACATTCAAAGCCAGCTTCAGCATCTTGGCCACCCTGCCTCAAAATAAGGAACTTCTAAAAAGGGCTGGGGATATGGCTCAGTGGTTTTATGCCCCTGGGTTCAAACCCTGGTACCAAAAAATAAACAACCAAAAAATCTTGCCCAAGATGATGTGACCACCTGGGGAGGGGGTTTTCTGACTTCATTCAATGTCTTTTGCTAAGCAGAGGGTAAGTATAATAGTAAAGACCAAGGGCAAATATTTATCATAATGAAGATTTTGCCACATTATCAATGACTTGATCACAATATTGCTGGTAAATAAATGGTAAATTCTTCCAATCCCCACTTATAATCTCCTTATTTTTGAAAAAATCTGCATGTTTCCGTTTTAAATAATGTAGTAATCACTTAATAAGAGTTTTTAATAAAAATTTGAATTTTATGCAACTTGCAAAAGCAAATCTATTTCACCAAGAGGTCAACTTAAATCACAATCAGTCCATAAATCCAGCACAAAACTATTTTTTAAATGTTTTTCAAAATTGAAAACATGGGTATAGTGCTTTTTTCAAAATAATAAATTGATTTTATCAAATGCAGAACTTGAAGTGAAATTTCCCTGAACCTACTGCTCCCTGTTTAGCTTTCTGTATGCCTGACCCTGAGCAATGCAAACTGTCAATGAGAATAATTTCCAACACATTATTTTATACCAAGGAAGCCTATTTACAAAGGAGTTCCTTTGAATTAATACCTTTATCAAAGATTGGAGTCAAATTCTCTTGTGAAGCTGCAGAAGGTACATGTCGATAAAGCCGGGCATTTACACTGCTTTCAAGGTCAAGAGTATAGCTTCTCAGGGTCTGATTGTTGTGCCCATTGTTCCCAGAATGTGTCAAAAACAAATGAGGAAATTTCAATATTGAAATCAGGGACGAACAGGTGTAGAATCTATGGATTTCTTCAAGAACTTTTTTTCCTCAAGTGGTTAAGAAAACTATTGAGAGCTCCCTTAGACACTGAACCTGGTGTCAGGGGCGGAAGGGTGACATAAATAAGACGGACATTGGAAGCGACCGCACACATTATCAAACATCTTGCCGGGGATCCAGGAAGAAAGAAGGCGACTGTGGAATGTCACAACCTCGCTAGTGCTTGAGTCCCTGCTTCCCTTCCAGGTCAGCTAATGGGTGTCCACCTCCCTCTGCTAAGGTCCCCTCCCGGCTTTCTGAGGACGATCTGAGGACTCCTCTGCCAGGAGTCCTCTCTTGCTTGTACACTGCAATGATCAAGTAGAATTGGGGTGTGGGGGCAGGAGTGAGCATGTGCAAGCTCAGGAGAGCTTGGGGATTCCAGAAGGGAAAGAAGGTAGTATCTACAGGGATAAAATTACTTCCATCCACCGTATGGGGGTAAAGGAATGGAAGTAGGAATCAGAGTGTCTTTGAAACATCTTCCTTGATGGCTGAATCGTGTTCTTTGGTCCTGATACCACTGGAAGAATGAACCATGTGAGTATGGCCCTTCATGAGTGGCGCAGAAACTCAACTAAAGAAGTCTCTTGCTGGGCGCTGTGGTACACGCCTATAATCCCAGGGTCTCAGGAGGTTGAAACAGGAGGATCTTGAGGCAGTATGCAACTCAGTGAGACCCTGCCTCTAAATAAAATACAAAAGAAGAAATGGTGGGAATGTGACTCAGTGGTTGAGTGCCCCTGAGTTTAATTCCCAGCATGCCTCCCCACAAAAGAAGTCTTTTGTAGTAAAGTTTAACTTATTGGTCAGAATCTCTGTGAACTGGACATTTTTTTGATGTGCAATATTGAACCAAGTTAAAATACATAGAATTGGTCCATTGTCCAGACTGTGTCCTAGGCTCAGAAGAGAGTGTGCCTCTTTCCTTTGGGGTGAATGGGGTTACTTGCTTGGGCAAGTTTCCATAGCATAAGAGACTGCCAAGACAAGGGGGCCACCACTCAGGAGGGGAACAAGGGAACTCCTGGGGAGAAGGGGATCCACATGGAAGGACTGTAAGTAATCACAGTTCAACAGCACAGCAGAAATCCTCTGGGTCAGGGAGCTCCACCTGGGAAGGGCAGCCTTATAATTGCAAGGTCCTATCTGTCAATAAACAACAGCTATTAGGTGAAGTTTTATAGGGTATTTAAAGCAAGCAGAGTCTAGTGATTACAAGTTTGCTTTTGGAGTCTATATTTCTGAAAAATTGGATGTGTGAACATTTGGGTGTGGAGCCAATGGGCTTTTGAAATAAATAAACCAGAATCTGATATAAAAAGGTCATTTGGGCTCAATTGTTCAACAGTGACTTGACCTACAGGTATAATAAACATACTTGGAGCATATGTGGGGCATTTCAATATTTTTTAAAAGAATTTTTCATAAATGTATGGATGCTTTGATTTTTAAAAAGGCATTGAAGTCATTGTCATTGAAAATCACAGCTTTGTTGAACTTTGTTGAACTTCCTTATATTTGTGTTATAGTTTTATACTGAATGTTTAAAAACTTATCTATAGAGAGGAGGTAAGAATATAATCTGTTTAAGAGATTGTGTCTTCTGAGAGTTTTAATTCGACTTTAATTTTATTCTCAGTCAAATGTATCAGTCAAAGAATCATTTTCAACACAAACTTATTTCTTTAGGGAAACTAAAGATAGGAATTTTAGGAAGATAGATCCTAAGTGCTGTGTTGCCAGGAAAAGAGCACTCAGTAGGTCTCAAAGCACCAGCCCCAGTGCTATTACTATCTGCTCTGTGACATTGTGCCTCGTATACTTTGACTCTCTGGATCTCTTTTCTCATCTGCAAACAGAAAGTGTTGGGATAAAATAGCACTTCTCAGCCTCTGTTCGGTTCCCACGTACCTGAGATCTACAACACACCAGAAACAGTGACTCACCCTGACAGACCCCTTGGTGGGGAGAACAGGAGGCAAAGAGAAGGGGAAATCAGTTTTGAGGTGGAGGAACATCAGAAAACTTTTCAAGTCATTCTAAGTCCCCCTTCCCTTGCCATTCTTGAAAGATCTCTTCACTGAGGACATCTGGAATCCCTTTGGGCTCTGGAACTTTTATGACAAAGGCTCATTGTCTATTTTATATTCTTTATAATTTCTTCTGAAGATTTATCCAATTATCTTTTGATGGTAAAGAAACCTAAGCTGAGAGAGATTTCAATCCTTGGCCAAATTATCACAGCTCCTAAACAGAAGAACCCTACAGTGCTGACCCGGAGATCCTGGTGCGCTGCTGCAAGAGGCCAGGCTCCACTGCTCTCGGGGATCCCTTTTGGGGTTATAGTTGTCCTTCTTGATTATCAATCCTCAGATCATTTATTCCATTAGGTGCAATAGACAATGACTGAGTGCAATGAAATATTCATAATGGTTGACACTGAATGAATGCCTACTATGTGTCAGGCACTGTGTTACATGCCTCACAAGCTATAGAACCACAGTGGAGTTCCTACATCTTTCTGTGCCTGATTCTCCTCAAATACCACAGGATGTTTATCAAAATGCTATTTTAAGTGATTGAGAGAGTTCATGCTCAGTGGTTTCTGACTTCCAAGGCACCTACATTCCCCACACGGAGCCCAAACATTGTATAGGTCACTTCTGGAGATGCTGCTGCTGTCTCTCCTATCAAACAGCACCAGTGTCTGTAACAATTAAGTGTTCCAGGTAAAGCAACATGTGCAGGGACATGGATCACCCAATGCAAGGCTATGTGCTGTCACCATGGAGATAGTTTTTGTATTTTATCTTTAAGAGATATAGCTTTTTAAAAGCCTTCCCACGAGGTCTGTATCCTTGACTAATGCCAACAGCAGCTCTCCTTTGTTCATCCAAAGAGGTGCAACAGCTTTTTATTCAACACCGCCCTCCTCTCTTCTCCAAGTTCAAGCTCTCCTTGTTTCCAGTTTGGATTTTTTTCAACCTCCTTCCACCTTGCTCCTCTACCCGCTATCACTGAAACCCAGTGTATTTCTCCCTCTACACGGCTGCTAGAGATTCCTACTTGGCAGGAAAAGTCCAGCCAGATCTGATCCTTCCTCAAATTCTTTCAGCAACTCCTCACAGTCTCCAGAATCTTTTCACATTTCTTAGTTTGCTGCTCACAAACCTTCATGACTCATTCTTACTCTCCTTTCTGGCATCATCTCAAACATTTTCCTAATCTCCAGAGCCTTGACCTCACTGCAGGCTGTGGCCTTCTCCTTCTTCCCCACCTCACTTGCTGCTTTGCATGTCTGTGCTTTGAACATTCAGGTATGTCTTCAAGTGATACTCTTCTTCCCCAAAGTTCCCTCAGCACTTTGAGTGGTCTCTAAGATGGAATGTCTTCTCATCTGTCAAGATTGCCTGATTCTTTTGAATTTGCCCTCATCCCCATGCTGAACTCAGTCAGCACTCCTGATATATTGGCTATTGGCCTGTGGCATTTTGAAGGACAGAATGTTTTTCCTTCTCTGTATTTCCAGGGCATGCACAACACATAGTGGGCACTAAATTCTCTTATGTTGAATGAATCAATGGATGGATGGATGGATGGGTGGATGGATGAATATCAACTGAACTCAAGTGAAACATTTACACGAAAATACATCAACTAACCCATACAGTCTTCCTATAAAAGGTAGGAAGCATAGCATTATATTTTATGCTAACAAATGAAACGTGATCAACTTATTCATCAAAATGTCTGTAAGCCTGCATCTGTCACTTGTCGGTGATCACAATGGTAGAAAGGATATTAGTCCCATACGCACACTGATACTATAGGAGACAGTGAGCAACCCACAACCTGTTTCAGTCAAATTTTTATTTCAGAAAGTAGCCTGATAGAAAAATTTTCATTTTCTATGAAATTTGGATGTCAATAATTTCATTTAAAAATAATTTCACTTGAAGCAATGAGTGTGTGGATTTATATTCTAATATTTTCTTTTCTTCTTTTTTTTACTATTATGGACCTTTGATTTTATTACCTTCCCCCACCTCCATGTTTTCAGTTCTACACAATGCAGGGATAGATAGCATGCCAGTGGTAGCATATGTGCTGCTAAATCCAACATATGGGAAGAGGTGAAAGAGGAACTTTAAAAATGATCAATTTATCATTTTTAGAATTTTTCAAGATATGAGTCCTGGCACCTCATTTTCAACACTCATGAAAAGCCCGCCTACAAAGCTATATCTGTAAGTGTGAAGGGGACAAATGAAGGATTGAACGTGGTGGGGTGAAGGATGCGTTCAGCTTAACCATTTTCAATTATGATGTCTTGTGTGAGGTGGGCAGATTCAGGTGGTAGAGGGATAGAAGGAGGAACTGTGGAGTCTGTTAGGCTGGAGTGGGACCATGCTGAAGCCATCCACACTAGACTTCCTCCATGCTTCACTGAGCACCACTGGGCTGGTCCAACCGGGCTTCTGGAGAAGCTCCAGGCTGAGTCCTTTCACCACCATTTCTCCCAGGAACCACCGGCCTGGCTTCAAGGGCCCTTTCCATCTCTTCACTGTCACAGTCTTTGAAATCCAAGGCCTTGTTTGCTAATACACAAAATATGTCAAGGATATTGCTACACCCCATGTTAATTTAATTAAGGGTTTTAATGAAGCAGAAAATTAATCAAAAGGTTGTCAGGAGAATATGTCAAAATCAGTCTTTACCAATTTCAACATACTGTTTCAGGAGGCTTCAGCTGTTTCTGGCATCTTCCTTTATCAAAGTACTGAAACAGACTGGATGGAATAAAAACAGAAACCTTCAGGAAAGGACAAAAGGCAGTCCATTTTCTTTGTAAAATAGCATTGTAAGGTTTATTTCTTTTCAGGCTAATAGTGAAGAATAAGCCCTGGCATTTTAAAGAGTTGAATGTTAAGGAGGGATTTCTAATAAATGCAAGTCATGCTAGTTACTATCTTTTCCAGCAGAAACCCTTTAGATTGTCCCTTCTTAATTCCCCACATTCTGTCCCTGTCACACCCCCACCTGCTAAACAGGACTAGTTTCCGGTCTTTGGTTCTGTATTTTATTTCAATCTCTTGATTTCTGATCTTATCTTAGTGGTTTCTTTTCTCCCACTTACTTTGGGTCTAATTGCTCATTGTTTGGCAGTGTCTGAATGTGGAAGCTTAGGTCTTTGATTTGAAAACTTTTCTAATATAGGTGTTTAGTGCTATAAATATATACACAAATGTCTAAGTATGGCATGTTGGAACTTACTTCCATTCAGTTGTAAATACTTCTCACTTGTTTGTGGGTCTTAGAAGTGTGCTATTTAGTTTTAAAATATTTGAGGCTTTTCCAGATATTATTGTTTTTGATTTCTAAATTCCTGGTGGTCAGAGAACATACTTTGTTTTAATTGAATATGTTTAAATTTAATGAGACCTGGCTTAGAATCAGTTATATGTTCTATCTTGGAAAATGTTCTATATATACTTGAAAAGAATGTATATTCTGCACTTATTGGGTATAATAATCTTAAGTGTCAATATGATCAATTTGTTGGTAATATTGATAAGGTTTTCTATATGCTTGTTAATCTGCAGACATGTATCAATTATTGAACAGGTTATTAATATCCCCCACAGTACTTGTGATTTTAATTATTCTCATATATCTGTCAGTTTTGGCTTCATGTATTTTAAAACTCTATTATTAGATACAGTGTGTTGGACATATTTATGTCCTCTTGACAAAATGATCTTTTCATGATTCAAATCTAAGCTCTTTATCTCTGATCATTGCACTTGCTTTGAGGTCTACTTATAGATTGTTCCTCTACCTTCATCTTTATAAAATGTGCTCCAACTTCCTTTGATTAGTTAGTTTATCATGATATATCTATTTCCATCTTTGTTATTTTAATCTGCTTCTGTCTTCATATTTATAGTACATATCTTGTAGACAGTAGTTAGATCTTGCTTTTTATGCAGTTCAAAATATTTATCTTTTATAGAGGGTACTTAGTTCATTTAAATTAATTTGCTATGGATTTGGTTGTACTTAAATCTATAGTTATGATATTTTTTCTTATGTGTCTCATGATATTTTTCTCTCTTTTCTCATTTCTACATCCTGTGAATTGTGTACTTTTATAATTCTTTTTTCTCCTTGGTGTCAAATGAGCTACATTTTTTTAGTAGTTGCTTTACTGTTTTATTATACAAATTTAACATCACAATGTGCCTTCAAATAGTATTATGCCACTTCACAGGTAGTATTAGAACTTTGCAATACTATATTTCCATTTTTCTTAATCTTAATTTTGTAAATGTTTCATATTCATTATAAAACCCACAATACATAAATTATCTTTCGGATCATAAATTCTGATCATAAATTATCTTTCAGATTAATTTCAAACATAAGAAGCAAATAGTTTATATTTAACAACATATTTACCTTTTCTGGGATTCTATATTATGCTGTATATTCAAGACTTATTTAGTATTATTTTCTCTACCTAAAAGATTTTCTTTAATATTTATTGTAATCCAAGGACTGATGTTGATGATCTCTTTTTTGTGTTTCTGAAAAGGTCTCCATTTTCTTCTCTTTGTGGTTATTTTTAAATATTATTTTAACTGACATATAGAAACATAAAGATTGTATATATTTATAGGGTACCACCTGATATTTCAAAACATGTATACATTGTGTGATGCTTAAATCTAGGTAAACATCTATCTTCTCTAACATCTCCCATTTTTTTATGGTGAGCACATTCAAAATTACTTTAGATTTAGAAACATATAGTAAGCTACTCCTTTATGAAAAACACTTTCAGTGGGCAAGAAATCTACATCCATAGCTCTTTCCCCTGATACTTAATGATGCTGTTCTATTGCCTTCATGCCTGTATTGTTTCCATTGTGAGGTTGGCTGTCATACATTTATGTCAGGCTTTTCTGTTCATACCATGTCTTTAACTTTTTGGCTCTTTTAAGATTTTCCTCTTTATTATTCATTTTAATTTGATTATAATATGTCTTAGCCTGGTTTTGCTTGAGATTCATTAAGATGCTAGATGTTTAAGTTTTTCTGTTTCGTCATGTTTAGAAATATTTCATGCTTTAAAAAAATACATATTTTCTTCCCTCCCCTTATCTCTCTCCTCTCTCTTTTAGAGATTCAAGTTTACATATATCAGGACGATTGGAATTTTCACTCAACTCATTGATGCATTACTAATTTTATCTAACCCTGTTCTGTGTTTCTTTTTTCCCCAGTGTTTCTATTTTTTATTGTGCATATTCATAAACAGAAATGTATTACAGAAATGGGTTTTACAATAGTTTTATCACTTGGTTTATGTCTAAACACATTGTGAACATTTTCTTTTATGACTGTTAAAATAACTGTCTAGTTTGGAGAAAACAAAGATAAGCAATCTTATTGGGAAAATTTAGATATTTTTTACCCTCCAAGGAGACTTCATTCTCTTTATAATACCTTGAGATAAAAAGGGGTCCTTGTCTTATATAGCCTCCTATAGATGATGGAAACTGGCCCTGCAATTGATGCTTCTCTACATCCACCTAAACATTAATCAAATAATCCATTCTTTTCCTCCAGTCTATCGCTCCCATTTGCTTCCTCTTTTCTCCCTGGGACACACACAACTTTTATCACTCTAGTGCTCACCTCTCCACCTCCATTGCTTCCCCTTAAAGAAGTTTTCTTTTCTTTCATTTAAAATTACTGGTTTTGGGGGGCATGGTGGTGCAGGCCTTTAATCCCAGTGGCTCTGGAGACTGAGGCAGGAGAGTTCAGAGTTCAAAGCCAGCCTCAGCAACTTAGTGAGGCCCTAGACAACTTAGCAAGGTCCTGTCTCAAAATGAGAAAAAAAGGGGAGGCGGTTGGGGATGTAGTTCAATGATTAAGCCCCCTGGGTTCAATTCCTGGTACCCCCCCAACACACACCAAAATAAATTAAAATAACATTACTGTCTTAATTGACTTTGGTTTACTCAAAACTTTATCCTCACTTTCACATTAGAATTGCCTTTAATAATCTGTAGAATCCAATTGTTTAAAATAAAGTATATATTAATAAGACTTTATAGAATAACATGAATCGAGAAAAAAAATTGAGGATTTGGGCACAAGTTCAATAGGGATACCTTTTTTTTAAAGGAGCTTTTACAGAGACAGCAGAGCAAAGGTAAGAAGTACTTCAAAGGTGTGTTAGAGGTCAGTATGGAAATGTGCATTATTTTAAGGCAAATAACAAATGATCTTTTTTTAGTTAGGCCATGGGAGCTCTACAGCCTTTACTAAACATGAAATTTGCAAAATAACTAAACTTGTATTTCCAGAAAAAAGCAAATGTCAATTAATGGTAACTGTATAGAAAGGCAGAGGCCAGCCAGCTTGAGAGTGATACATGCAGACGGGGCTAATCCTGCAGTACTAGAAACTGTGAGGTGCTCTTCCATCTTGTGGCTCTCACAACCAGAGATAACCACCTGAGGGAAGCAGCTGAGCTGGCCGTGCCAGCATTTGCCCGGGGAGCACTTCTTGGGCAGCCACACACCATGCAGCAAAGGCCCACAGTTCTCTTTGCGCACCTCATGCTCACAGTTCCGTCCATAGAAGCAAGCAGGACAGGTACAGAAGGACCCCAGGATGCAGGTTCTCCCATTCAGGCAGCAGGTTTTGTTTAGCTCCTTACTGTCCTGTACTCCAATGGGCGGCACAAACTGGAAAGATCGGGAACGAATTGCAAGTTCCTCCTGGGACTTAATGCTTCCATCCTTGAAGCCCAGGTCTCCCAGAGAAGCATGTGCAGGGTCACGGTGACCCAACCCAACATCTGGGATAGTTTCTTTTTTATGGCTTAAAATTCACAAAAGGCACTCTGTTGTTGCTACTATTCCATGAATTTAATCCAGTGATTTTTTTTTTACCTCACTCATCATTTTTACTTCTAGAATTTTGATATTTTCATGTATCTTCTTTATATACTAACATGCTAAGCAGTGCTTCTACTTTCTTGAAAAGAAAGACATAATTATAACTATTTTAATACTTTAATGTACTAATTTTATCATCCATATAATTTGTTGGCAAGTTTTGATTCATTGATTTTTCTCTTCATTATGCTTTGTATTTTCTAGTCCTTTGCATGCCATGTAATTTTTTATTGGATGTCATACTTCGTGGATTTTGCACTGTGAAGTAATAGACAATCTTTTTTCCCCTAAATTCTTGAGGTTACTTTGGGACACTGCTAAATTACAGTGAAATTATTTGATCTTTTCAAGTCCTGCTTTGAATTTTATTTCACAGCACAGAGTAGCCTTTAATCTAGGGCAAATTTGCCCATTAGCTTTGCAGAACCTTTTTGACAACTGAGCACTTTCCTGAGCTCTTTCCACTCTGGCTGGGGACAAACAATTTCTGGCCTTGTGTGACCTCCAGGACTGTTCCTTTCACTTTTTTCAAATAATTCCATTTCAAGTAGTTTTCCGACATGCATATGTGAATTATTACCTATCTGAACATTTGGATGGGGACCACTCTCAGATTTTGTTGCTTTCTCTCTCTATGAAGCCCTCTCTGACTCATGATTCTTCTCTGTTCCACCATTCCTTGTCTGAACTCTGCATCCTGTGTCTTCAATTTGAGCTTCTCCTTGGTTTCCTCACCTTGTACTCTCAATATAAAACTCTCTCCAGTAAGCTTGGACCACCTTTGGGCTCACATTGTTTTATTTCTTCTCTCTCAGGTCTCATTGTATTGAACTGCCTGATTAACAATGTCTGATTTGTACATTTTTTACACTCTTTAAATTGGTTAAAATTGGGAGTACAAACCTGGTATTTTTACTCCATCTGAAAGCAAAGTTCAATAAATAGGTTTTAAATAAAGGATAAATGAATAAAGCATAGTCTGCAAAATTTGAAAAGAAGAAAGTATGGGAATAAAGCACAATGCTGGTTCCTTTATGTAAGAAAACTTATGGAGTAAGATTGCATCTGTGAAAGTATGATTATCACAGTGTTAGTCAGCTTTCCATCACTATAATAAAATACCTGAAATAATTAGTACATTATAATAAATAATGAATAGTGATTTATTTTGTCTCACAGTTTTAGAGGTTCCATTCTATGATCCAATGGACCTATTGCTTTTAGGCCTCTGGTGGGAGTGCGGGATGGCAATGGCAGAAAGCACACAGCAGAGCAAACTGCTTGCCTCATAGCCAGGAAGTGAAACCAGAAAAGGGAGAGGCTGGAGTCCCACAATCCCCTTCAAGCTCATGCCCTCCAAGACCTGACGAGCTCCCATAGGACCCACTTCCTAAAGGTCACAACACCTCTCAGGAGCACCATCCTAGGAACCAAGAGTTTAACACATGGACCTTTGAGAGTCCCTCAACATCCAAACTTCAGCACACAGTACCCACCATAAAGTCCTCATCCAATAAGTGTAGTTTAGTACTATTCCTGTCCACTCAGCCAAGTACTGAATGTAGATTTAGTGAGCTAGACATTCTTCCATTTTGCCTCAAGTGAAATAAATTCTCATCCACAGGTATAAGAATAAATTCATGCTTTGAAAACCCATCGGAACTCCATCTATTTTAATTGTTATTCTATTTTATACTTCAATCCAGAAAGTTGATAAAATAGAAAAAGAAAAGACATAAGATAAAATTGGATGATAAGATCAAAGGACATTTCAGAGATCACGTATAGTATTTTAATGAATTTGGTGGGTTTATCATGATGGTATAGGACAGACAGGTCAAATCTGGTCAAGCCCATATGTTTCATATTGTCTTTGGCAACTTTTACACTCTAGCACCAGAGTTGAGGAGGTGAGATAAAGACCATGTGCCCTCTTATATTAAAAATACTTGTGACCTGGAAAATGTGCTCATCTCTAGTATAGACTAAAACAATATCTCCATCCTAGTTCTTCCACTACCTCATCAACAGTCTTCTCACCATGATTATTTCAAAGTCCTTTATCTGTACTTTAGTTTTTATCTTTCCCCAGATATAGAAAACCCTTCTCTTTAGCTAACTGATTTTTTCCAACTTCACACACCACTTCAGGCACCAGATCGCTCTATCAGCCTTATGTGTTATATCAAGATGGGCTGAGGGTTTCCATCAGCACCTGCTTCTATAACAACACTTACCACATTACATTCAGACAGGATGTTTATAATTAAGTAAAGAAATAAAAATTTATTTACAGCCTAGTCTCATAATTGAAATGATGAGATCTATGGGGGTAGGGATGATGACATGATCACATATATGTTCCCAGGACCTGGAATATGGTCAGGAACATAATGAACATCCAACAGAAATTCTGGGGTTGGGGCAGAAAAATCCTGTTGAAAATAAGTTTTAATAGATGTACTTAAACCCACACCAATGGTTCATCACTGTATTTTTACAACAGGGTTCTGCTCCCTTCATGGGATGCACTGGGGAGTCGTAGTTAATTTCTCCCATCCTTTTTAGTATTTGAATGTCCAGGAGCTGTCCAGCATCTAGGGTGCTGAGATGTCTCCTTATACCATCATCAAAAGTTTCTGGAGTAGAACTTGAAGCACAACTACAGACACATTACATTTATACAGAGGTCAAGGCATTAATGTTGAAGTTCTTCATTCAAAGTAGGCAAGAATTCTACTCCTGGAGTGAGGCAGCATTCACTGACCTATTCCCTGGACTAAGGTGCTAGAATGCATTCAGAAATCCAGCTGCTCCTGGGACTTGCCACAAAACCCACCTAGTAGCACTACCTCTGGTCCATTGGTATGCACTTGAGGGCTCTTGGTTCTATGGAGCTCAAACTTTTAAATCTCTAAACTTCAATTCACCATTCTACATCCTATTGTTCTTTCACGACTCTGCTCCCTCTCTTATAAGCACTACAATACCAAAGGGACCACTTATGCTACTCTTTGTAAAGTTAAGGAGGGACTAGAATCTGCAACTTAGTTCTTTAAGCAAACCAAATGAACACGAAGAGTGGGCCTCCACATAGGACTGAAGTGGCCCAGACAAATCTTCCTTTAAAAAAATTAGATCAATGGCATAAGGAGTATTGCAGTAAATAGCTAATTAAGGTTTTCATTCTGCACGGTCCTTATTTTTCTTTAAGATGATGTGGAATGTAATTTAAGTTGCTCACTATCACATATCTTAATTGATAGACCTCTTCCTTATGTTTTGTTCCCAAGAATTAATGTTTGTATTTAATATCATACTGTCATTATCTTGTTTCCTCTACATTGAAAGGAGTTGTCTGTTATTTGCAGGTGTGGAGGGCCAGCTGGAAACACAATTCCCTTCTCTCCTTCCCTCCTCCCACTGATCACTGGTTATTACACATAATTACATGGAAGCATGTATTAGACTTTATTATAATGCATGACAGTGTGCTTTAAGTAAATTAGAAATTTGCATATCAATTCAGGGGAAAAAACTAAAATGCCATTCAGGACATTTTATGTATATTTGAAGGATTTCTAGTATTTAGGAATGGCTTCTTGCCTCAGGTTTTTAATCAGAGTTTAATATTTGAAAGTATGATGAAACCAAGGGGGAGGGGGAGGGACTCTGACTCCTGTGCAGGGTTTTTTTGCCTCTTTCCCTCCTCCCTGTCCTAGTAACCAGCTGGGCAAATGGCTCCTTAGGAACCAAGGAGGTCATGCACCTGCTACCTGGGGCTCTTAGCATTTACCTTATGAGGTTTCACCCGCTGGAGCCAGTAGGTAGCAAGCTAGTGGTTTCAGTACTGCTGCAGCCAGAAGAAATCAGGACCACCCAAAGCAGACATAGCCATGTTCCCCAGATTGTCAAGAAATAAGAGTCACAGTGATGTTCCCAATTACCTCCATACGAGCACTGCCCACAACCTCTAGTACTGCACTCCTTACTTCCGTGACCCTGGAGAGAGTTGACCCATGCTGAGAAATTGTCCAGGCTTTCTAGACCATGGATAAAGGGGTCTAGATAAAGAGACCCCTGAGTGGGTCCCCTACAAGCAGGGAGACCGGGATTCCCTTTGTGAGTGCTGAATCATTCCTGGTGGACAAGTTTGTCCCTCAGCTCATTAAGATAATTTGCAAAAGTGTATTTTTGCCTTTAGAGAGCACTGAGGTTATCAGAGGGTGTCATTTTCCACAACAAAGTCCCTCGCATTTTATTTTGCAAAGGCTTTGTTTCAGCTCTACTGTACTGTATGTTCATTTATGGATTTGGAAATTCAAATTAGGAAACTTTCTTCAGTTTTTTTTTAATCTACATACAGTTCAATAGATGTTCATGAGCTAGAAGATGAAATGGCATCTTTGACTTTTAATACATTTCTGCAAACCAAAAAAATGATTCTGTCATCTTTTTTGAAAATATGATTTAACTTTTTGATTTTTTTCACCTTGAAAAGGATGGATTTTCCTTTAATATATTGTTTTCATTCCTATATTTCCTTATATTTTAAAAATAACATCTAATAGTTAAATGCTTTTACAAATGGAAACATGTGGCTTTAAATGATTTTAAATGATTTTAGCTTTAAGACCAAAGAAATCTGTTTTTAATCCAGAATAGAAACTGCTATTAGGTTGAACCATTAAGAATTGCCTAGATTGACTTTTGACCTACATAAGCAGGGATTTCATATGACTAAAGCTAAGAAAGAGCCAATCATCTTGTTTCTTCAACAACATAGAAAAGCCATATGTATTCATTTAGTTTATTTGAATCTTCTTATTTCATATTGAACTTGATAGAGGTGATGTCATTATTTAGTTATTTCTTCTTGAGATTGAAAATTACAACAGGTACGAAGAATAAAGAATATTCTTTAGTTGTTATTGCTTTGTTTGGCTTTTTTTCCGTGAATTCTCATGCAAGTGTCTTCAGCATGATTCCTTCTGTTAAAACATGCAGGATGATTTAGAAAGGGCTTAGCTACCCAGTGCCCTGGGGGAGGCACCTTGTATGCCCTTTGGAGCAGCCACCAAGCAGCAGGAAGCAAGTACCAGGAAGAGTTCTACCTTGTGTCACACAACAGTTGTTCCAGGACAAAGATTTGGGACCAACTGAAGCAATAGAAAACAGGAAACAGAGAATGCAACCGTCCATGTGACTATTTCCCAGGAGCACCAGCATTCATATGCCCTGGTGTTCCAACATGCTATGGACTCTGTGACATGGCATATTTATTAAATGTTTAGTTGGATGCATTATCACAAAAATTGTATATCCCAGTTTCTCTTTCAGCTAGCTGACTTTGTCAGTAGGTTCAAATTTCTAGCCAATGAAATATAAAGAGGGTTAGTGGAATATCTAGGAAGTCTTCTTTCAAAGGAGACTGCTTTCTTCCCTTGCTCCTTCCTATTATCAGGAGTGTTAATGTGTTGACTGAAACCGTAGCAGCCATTTGGGCACGCCTGTAATCCCAGCACGTGGGAGGCTGAGGCAGGAGGATCGCAAGTTCGAAGTCAGCCTCAGCAACTTAGCGAGGCCCTAAGCAACTCAGTGAGACTCTGTCTCTAAATAAAATACAAAATAGGGCTGGGGATGTGGCTCAGTGGTGGAGTGCCTCTGGGTTCAATCCCCAGTACCAAAACAAAAAAAAAACCTTCTATTGGAGTGAAATGGAAACGTTCAGTAGTCCCATGTGGCTTTTGTCTTAGGCAGTGAAGAGCTAAAGTAAGCATGAGTCCCACACAACTGTGAGAAGGCCCCAGAGACCTAGCATGGGAGAGAGAGCCAGCGTTTGAATATATCAGAGGGACTTGGGGCCACGGTTTGAATATGGATAGTGTCCCCCAAATGTCCATGTGTTAAAGGCTTTGTCCTCAAGGTGGTGTATTGGGGTGGGGGTGGCTATGGATCTTTGAGAAGTGGAGCCATGTAGGAAGTCAATAGGCCACTGGGGGCATGCCTTGGAAGGGGACTGTGGCACCTCAGTCTCCCAGTCCCTCCGTCCTTCCTGGCTCCTGATGGGAGCATTCACTTTGACGTGTGATTCTGTCATGATGTGATGCCCTCTCCAGAGGCCCAAACCAGTGGAGCTGCTGATCTTGGACTTGACTTGTGGCCTGGAATAAACCTGTTGACTTCACAAATAGCCTGTGTTAGGTGTTCCATTACAGTGACCCAAAGCCGACCGATGCACTTGGTTAGCTGGGAATGTGTGATGTCCACTTAGCCTGTTCATTGGTCTCCACAGAGTAGATGGATTTCACCTATAGTTTTATGCTTGCAGTTTATGCTCCTTCATTCTGCCCTGTCCAGTACTGTAGACCCTGGTCATATGTGTTTACTGAGCACTTAAAATGGAGTCATTCCAAATTGAGATGTGTCATGAGCATAAAAAACACAATGAATTTTGAAAACTTAATGAAGAAAAGACCATATCTCATTGAAATGTTTTATATTGATTATATGTCAAAATGATAATATTGCAGATACATGTATTAAAGACATTTTTAAAATTAAATTTACATGTGTTTATCTTTTTGAAGGCAACTGCTTAAAATTTTTAAAACTGTAAATGTGAATTGCATTGTATTTCACTTTAACAGTTCTTCATTAAATTATCGCTTTGAAAGGCTATACACACTTATTGAGTATATATAATGCACTGGGCCTGTGCAACTTGCTGGTGATTAAAAGACAAATAAGGTGAATCTCACAGTCCACAGAGAGACACTTGTGCACAAGCACCTACCTATGGTGCTGAGCAATGGGTGCTCTGGTTGGGTGACAACATTGCTTAGGAAACAGTAGGAGGTCAAGTTACATAGAGCTGATTTTAAATTCTAATTCTTTCACTTTGCTGATTGTTAGAAGGGAATATTCCTTTTGTTTTCTCATATTTCTTATAATCATAATGGTAACTAACATATCATCTTAATTTATTTGTGGTTAGTATTTGCATAGTAACTGTTCAATAAATGAGTTAATATAATTTGATTTTGTGATTATGGAGGAAGAGAAAATGATGTGCCCTAACCATGGTGAGAAAGTGGGGAGTGTGAGACTTACAGAAAAGTGTCATCAGAGTTTTAAGGAACACTAAAACTTGCCAAGTAGAGAATGGAAAAAGTCGGTGAAAATAGCAAAAATGAATACTTGAATATATTAGTTCCCCCTTATCAGTGACTTTTCTGCAGTTTCAGTTGCTTACTGTCAACAGTAGCCTGACAATATTAAATGAAAAATTCCAGAAATAATTATTAAGTTTTAAATGGTGCATCTATCTGAGCAGCATCATGAAATCTTGTGCTGTCCTGCTCTGCCTCACTCTGGATGTGAATCATCTCTTTGTCCAGTGTATCTGAGCTGTGGAAACTACCCTCCCGTTAATCACCATCCTTGTTATCAGATGAACTGCGTGGTACGGCAGTGCTTCTGTTCATGTAATCCTCATTTTACTTAATAGTGGTCCCAAAGTACGAGAGTAGTGACGCTAGCAATTTTATTATAGTATATTGCTAAAATTGTTCAATTTTATTAATTATATTTAACATCTTTGAGCACCTAATTTACAAATCAAACTCTATGGTAGGTATATGTGTACATAGAAAAACATAATATAAATATGGTTTGGTGCTATCCAAGCTTTCAAACATCTTCTGGGGTCTTGGAACACATCTCTGTGGATAAGGGAAATTGCTGTTCCTCTCATGGTATTCCAATTATTGTGCTGTAACTCACATAAGTCTTTCGGAAGTGCTATGTGATGGGCACTTTAATCATATTCCCATTTTGCAGATGAGAATCCTGGGCACAAAGAAGTTAAATCAATTCTCCAAAATCTTACAGCTAAGAAGAGGCACAGCTGAGGCTGGACCTGGGTGCTAGGCTACAGGGTCTTAAGCACACTCCACTCTGCAGCTGAAGAGAAACATCAGGAGCAGGGCAGGGGGAGAAAGTAGTGGACCGTCTATCATGGCCGGGACATGTGAGGTGGTACCATGGCAGCTTAGGTGAGGGGAGAGACTGCAGGTATGAGGACGGCCATTAGAGGTGAGAAGAGGTTGCTAGCGAGGGTCCTGGACTGGAATTTGAATTTTATTCTACAAATAGTGGAAAACAATGAAGGATTTCTAAGTTGGGTACTAATATGATCAGTTTTATTTTAGAAAGGGAATTCTAGTGACAGACGGAGAGTGTACAGGAGCAAGAGACTACAAGACAGGCTGAAGGTTTGAGCTGGGGTTTCAGCAGCAGGGATAGATCCAGAGGTCCAGTCCACAGGACCTGTGGTGGAACCACACTGTGTGGGTCATCGTGACATTGTAATTTCCTCATTTCCCATTTTGTCCATGCTTCTTTTAGCTGGCATATGCTTCCTAGAGTTGGTCCAGATTGAGTTTTTTTTTTTTCTTCTTTTCTTTCTCTCAAATTGTCTTTACACGGTTATTTATATTCTGGAGATTATTGCACGTGATAATTATCATGCTTCAGTTTACAGCTCTGCGTAAAACACAGGGTGAGTACTGTTCATCTGTATTCTTTCCTTAATGCTCAGTGGTGTATTTTAACTGGGCACCAATAATCACCTAATTACTATGGAGTTATTGAGATAAGATATAATGCTCTGTTAAAGATTACCCTAATTATGAGGCAAGCTTATTAGATTCTCTCTCTCTCTCTCTGCCTAGTTTTAGGCCTGTAGAATTTTCAAAAAATGAAAAAATTGAACAAGCCTTGAAATCTCAGTGCTATCCATTCCATGTCCCTCTCATTCAGCCATTAGGTCTCCCTTTGTATACAGATGGGCCAACTCTGGTCACACGTGCCTCTTTGCTGAGATTGGCAGCATGAGACCTGTAATGACACCCAGGACAGCCACTGTTGCCTAAGATAAAGACTGTCTGAAGTGACATAAAGATTCTGCGCTTTTGTTCCTAGTTAGATTTTCAACCAAGAAAACCTTTTCCTTCTTCCATTCACCATTTTTATGTTCTTGCTCAAATGTATACCACATGAATCTCTTATTGTTTAAAAAAGTAATTTTATTTAATTGAATGTTCCTAACATTTCTGGCCCTGGAAATGAGAGCACCATTTAATAAATGGGGATTTGAGTGGAACTGCATAAGGTGAAAGTGCAGCTGTCCAGAAGAACGAATTTGAAAGTAGGCAAAGAACGACAATGTGGTTTCTGAACTTGTGTTAACTATGCCCATTTGCTCACAAGGTCACTGTCACACATTGTAACGTTGTTGATTATATGCAGCTGGAAGGAAAAGGAAGTGTGTGGGCTATCAGATTACAGACCCCAAAAGACCCCGACAAGCTGAAACAATAGATTCATTCTTAAATGCCTTTACTTGGTTCTAAAAAATCAATTGGACATGTACACATTTGGAGATAAGAGTGCTGGATACCATAAGCACGGGAAGACACAAATCCAAACCATGCAGTCACAGTGGAGATGGCGACTTCAGAGTATCACTTTAGAAAGTGGTTGTTGGGGAAGAGAAAGAGAGGATAGTCTGAGAAGGCTGTTCCCCTGCCTTGCTTGAGAGCACAGAGCTGTCGCATTAGGCTGAAGTGGCAGAGCTATTGGGCAGTGTGAGATCCCAGATGCCCGAAAAAGAATAAGATCTGATTATCCTGTCCATGGGTGAGGGATGTAGTGAGGATAAAAGAGGGTTACATTGAATACTTGTAAATCACTTTTTATTTTTATAGGCACTTACCATGCAAGTTTACGCTGAGTCTCAGAGGAGACCTTAGGCTTGAACTTTTGGGCAATCTCGGAATTGTTGAGACAATGGGGACTCTTGGAAATGGACTAAATGTACTTTGACTGGTGAGAAGGTCATAAGCTTCTGGAGGCCAGGGTGAAATATTATGGTTTGGATGTGAGATGGTACCTCAAATGCTCATGTGTTAGACAATGCAAGAATATTTAGAGGACAAATGATTGGGTTACAAGAGCCTTAACAGAATCAGTGAATTAACCCCCTAATGGGATTAATGGAGTGGTAACTGAAGGCAGGTAGGGTGTGGCTGGAGGAGGTGGGTTATTGGCAGCATGCCTTTGTGTCTGGCAAGTGGATCTCTCTCTCTGCTTTCTGATCATCATGTGAGCTGCTTCCCTCTGCCACACCCTTCCGCCATAATGTCCTGCCTCACCTTGAGCCCAGAGGAATGGAGCCTGCCGTCTATGGAGTGAGATCTCTGAAACTGTGAGTCCTCAAACAAACGTCCTTTTGTAGAATTGTTCTTGTTGGGTCTTTTAGTCACTGCAGCAAAAATGCTGACTAAAATAAAGGTGCTTTTAAAAGCAGAGGAGTTGGAAGGATTCACTTGGGAAGAAAGGAAGGATACATCTCTTGTGAGACAAGAGGGGAGGAGGTCAACCTGAGTAAACACACAACCTTTTAAAAGTTACAAAGATTGTGGCATGACAGGAAAGGGGGAGACGGAGATAATGAATCTGGAAACTTCAACATTCTTAAAATGAGTAGGTGAAATCGTCTTCCAAATCTGCGAAGGTAACACGTACTACTGAAGAAGCAGACCTTACTTTGGCAGATGCCAAGACAGGGTGAAGGGTCATTCGAAATGTAAAGAACCGAGGCCTCTGTGTGAACTTGTCATTGTGAATTCTTTCCTGTCACACTGCCCTGACTTACAGCACTGTGAGAGTACTGTGAGGGGCAGAGAGTGCCAACTGGAGGGGTGAACACAGACTAAGTCCTCAGGGAGGCAAGGAATGCAGTGTGTCTGGAAAGTTCTGGAAGGAGCTGGAATAGGATGAGCAAGAAAGATGGGGGAAATTAAATTTTGGAGAAAAATCCAAGTCTGTGGGCCTTGGTATAGTAAGGAGTTTGAACCTTGTTCTTAGAGCAATAAAAAAGCCAATAATGGATTTTAAGCAAGCAGGACAGGGACGGCCGGTACAAGAGGGAGATGCGGTGGGGAAGTGCCGGTGGTGTCTTAGAAGCTCTCTGACTGCTGTGTTCAGAGTAAGTGAGCAGAGGGCGAGTGTGATCCCAGCTCGGGCCCCAGGAGGTGGGTGTAATTGTCTGGGCCAGAGTTGGTAGGGACGGGACTGTTCAGTCATTCACAAAGCCCTTGGCCCTATTGTATACAGGGATTGAAATATGATAAAAGAACCATTGCCGCACATAAGGAGCAAGTCCTTTAGCAGAGGAGAAAGGTTCAAACACACTTCTTGCAGAACTGACACATAGTAAATTAGCAGCATGAAAATGAGCAGAGGCAGCTCAGAGGAGAGAGTGATCAACTCTGATGTAGCAAAAATCAGGACGCCTCACAGATGAGAAAGCAATTAGCCAGATCACAGTCTCTGAAGGCTGAGGAAAGTGACAGGTGGACAAGGGATATCAAGACTGTTCCCTGCTGCCGTCCTCTGCGGTGGGTGGCTGGGACTGGGAGGCAGTTCCCAGTTCCCAAACCTGGACTGAAGAACCAGGGATAGGGAGCACAAGTTGGCATCTGGACAGTCCAGTCCTATGAGCTTTGAGAGCAACAGTGCTGCCTGCCTCCTGGTCTTCTTTCCCATTTCTTCACGCAACGTGGTCTTTGGCAAAGAGACAGTTGTTAATGAAGTCCACCTGGCTTCACAACCCCTGATGGGGTTGTGTGCTGTTCTATGGCTGAGGTTTCCACTTTGATTGGATGAGACCCAAAACAGAGAGTGGACTACTTCTGGTGATTAAAAGCTCCCCTGATGATATTTTTAAGGGATTGTTCAAAGCTTTTAGTGACACCAAGTAGGGAATTACACTTTAGTTCCCTAAAACTCTCTAGCAATTGCACATAAACTCAGCAGACTTTCCTGCTGTACCACACTATGGAGAATTTCTTTTCAGGAGCAGCGGCGTTTTAGTGGAAGGTTAAGTGATTCCTGTATATATAATTTATAAGGTACTCGGAACTTTTCCTATGAAAGCACATTGGAAAAGTAAAATTATTATTTATATTATCATTGTTATCTTTTATTTTCTGTTCTCACATGTGATATTATTTTCTGAGCTAAAGATTCAAAGTAGAACCACTAATCATAAAGAAAAGAAGAAATAGATTGGACAATCTTGAAAATTAGAGATAAGCAAGCAAGTCAGGATAAGGGTGAGCAGTATGTGACAGCTGCTTTTCCTTGAAATGTGATGTCTTGATAAGTGTTGCTCTGACCTTTTTAGTTATCTCTATAAGAAGGATATTGAGTGTAGTGACTTCCTGGCAGTGAGTGTGCACTCACACACACACACACACACACACACACAGAATCTAATAAACCTACAAATTATTTGAAGCATCTATTTTACTTCTGCCTCCATACAGCTGATAAACAAATAGTTGAATTGCATAATTAGCATTGTGATGCTTTTAAATTAAAATGCTGAAAAGAAAATAATGAACTTTTGTCTGCTTTTCTCTCATCAAAGGGCTTGCCCTGGATAATGGTACCTTGTCAGAATTTAGATATTTAATATACCCAGGGGGTAGGAACTGGAATGGAAGCATAATATAAAGTTTGAATAATGTTTCAATCCCTTTAGGATAAAAAAATCACAAGTTAAATCAATTCTTTTTTTCCATTATTAAGTTGCATTAATTAAAATATTCTAAAGTCTTTTAGATAATATAGTTTGAGTATATTTATATTAGTCAAACTTGATTGCATGCTACAGGAAAACACCAGAAGTAGGACCTAAGTTAAAAAAAAAAAGTTTAATGAGCTTACCAATAGTGTTATTGAACTTCCCCTGCATGCAGACACTTGTGACTAGGAGGGGATTGAGCACACACTTGCAGGCAGAGTATGATATCAACCTCTCTTGTGATATTTTTCTGTTTCTGTCTTACATTTGAGCCATCTGCACACAAAACATCTCTGCACTCAAGATGCGTGCGTGTGCGCACACATGTGTGCGCGCGCGCACACATGTGTAGTGCTGGGGACCAAACTCAGGGCCTCATGCAGCTAGGTATGTGCTCTGCCACTGAGATACACTCCCAGCCCCCTACACACAGAATTTTCAGGTAAAAATTCAACTATTGGCCTTGGCACATGACTCAGCAGCACCCAATGGTTGTACCTTGAGTCATTGTTCGATACTCAAGACAGTTGAGGAGTGAAGACACTTGAGAAATTTACCATGAGTTTGGAGCACAGTTCAAATATGAGTCATGTGACTGAAGGCAGACTCGCTCAAGTCATCAAGGTTGAATGGAAATCAACTAGAAATCAAGTCTTAGAGGAAAAGGATAAAGACGAACTTACAGGGAGAACCCTGCCATAAAATAACTCTGGGGCAAGACATTTTTAAACAAATAACTACATAACACTAGGTTATTATACCAGATACTGAGAACTTTACAAAAGTTGACGCACTTGTGTTTCATGCACAACCCACTAAGGTGGGCCCCTTGGGATGAGGAAAACCACTAAGTGACTTGGGAAGCCGACTTCTTTGGGGAGCAGCTGCAGTGAGCTTGAAAAGATAGCTGCTGTCACTAGGGCCCACGGTTATAACGGCCACACTACACTGCCTTTCTGTGCCAGCTCTCTGTTAAATATGCCTTGTCCTTAAATTATGTTGATGGACTATTCTGCAGTTAAAAGAAGAAGAAGAAGGAAGAGGAGGAGGAGGAGGAGGAGGAGGAGGAGGAGACAACAACAATATAGGCTAGTTTTGATTCAAAATGACATAGAAGATATTGAGCCATCTTAAGACAAAAATGATTGTTTCTATCGAAGATTCACTTTATACCCTAGGATCATCTCAGGAGTTCCACAGTCTGGAGAAGCAGTTTGGGTTGTTTGAACTCAATGTTGCGTTTTCAGTCCTCAATTTACTTTGGAAGAAATGATAAGTAAGGTCTACCTATAAGCACCAACCATAGGCATGTGTAGCTCTAGCATGTGGAGGGACACATTTCAAAATAGGCTGTTTTTATTTTTGATTTCAAATGTTTTGGGGTTGTTATGTAAGCACAACCAAAAATGGTTTTTGTTTTATTTCATTTTCCTCTAGTGGCTACCTTGGTAAAATCAAGAAGTAAGATAAATCAATATTCTAAAAAAAAAATTTACAGTTTAGTTCATTTCAATTCTATCTAACCTAATTTTTTAGCCCTCATGTGTCAAGTTTTCTGCTAGGCATTTGGGAAAGTAAGAAGAGAAAAGCACAAATCCTCACTCAAGGAGCTTAAAATCTCACGGATACATGAGAAAATAACTACTGTATGCTAAGATAAATATACAAGAATTGGAAATAAATGCTATGAAAATTCAAAGGAAGCCACATTAATTCTGGGAGAGAGAGAGAGAGGATGGGTACTTATTGGCTTATTAATAATTTTTCAAAGTCTTACTTGGGCCGGGCGTGGTGGCGCACGCCTATAATCCAAGCGACTTGGGAGGCTGAGTCAGGAGGATTGCAAGTTCAAAGCCAGCCTCAGCAGCTTAGCAAGGCCCTAAGCAACTCAGTGAGACCCTGTCTCTAAATAAAATACAAAATAGGGCTGGGATGTGACTCAGTGGCTGAGTGTCCCTGAGTTCAATCCCTGGTTCCAAAAAAAAAAAAGTCTTATTTAGAAAAACATTCTACTGACTACAATAAACGAATATGTAAATATATAGATTCAACTGTGACATTTTCAGGGAAGGAATGATTAATTTTTATCTGGGGAAGTGAAGAAAACTTTCAAGGATGCAATGAAGTTGAGCTGGAGCTAAGCATCCATAACTTTTTTTGGGAGACAACATGGCATGGTCATGAGCAGAGGAGGCATGTGACCAATATGTTAGTTTTCCAGCACTGTAACAAAATACTTGAGAAAAACAAAGGAGGAAAGATTTACTTTGGTGCACAATTTCAAAGATTTCAGTTCATGTTTGGCTGGCTCTATGCTGGGTCTGTGGAGAGACAGAGCATCATGGCAGGGAGCAACAATGATAGAACAAAGCTATTCACCCCATGGTGACTAGGAAGGAGAGAAAGACAGACAGAGAGGGAGAGGGAGACAGAGACAGAGACAGAGGGAGAAGGAGAAGAAAAAGGAGAAGGGGGGAGGTGGAGGAGGAAGAGGAGGAAAGAAAAAAAGAGAAAAGCTGGGACAAAATATACCCTTCAACAACTAGGCTCCACCTCCTAAAATTTCCACCACATACCAATAGTGTCACCTGCTGAGGACCCTGCCTTCAAAGAGCATGAAAGGACATTTCAGAATCAAACTATAACAATCAAAGATATAAAATATCAATTGATGACACATAGAGGGTGTGGGAGGAGGTATGGGAAGAATGGAGAAGGGATGGATTGTATAGAGGAAACTGAGGGGTGGGAAGGGGTGGGGAAGGAAAGATAATAGAATGAGACTAACATCTTTATCCTATGTATATGTATGAATAGGCAAATTCTACTTTGTGTACAACCAGAAAAATGATAGTTGTACTCCATTTGTGTACAATGAACTAAAAAAAAAGATATAAAATATCAGAGCAGAAAGCAGCGACTGCTTTGCCGCTTAATATGTTTTTTGATGGTAGTCAGATCTGAGAGCCAATAATTGCATATAATTTTAAAACATCTACTGAAAATTTATTATTCACCAACACCTTGCATGAGGATAAGGATATAATGCTCTTTTCAAATAACTTAAATCTGGTAACAAAACAACCATATGAATAAATAAATGTCTCAGAGCTTAAGGTGGATAGTGCTTTTCAATTTGAAATAGAGATAAAAGAATATTAGTCTTAAGGTGTGATATTTGAGCTGGGTCTTAAAGTACAAATCAGAGTTTTCTAGAAGACCAAAAAAAATTTAAAAAGATTTTTTTCAGACAAAGGAAACAAATGCAAAGATAAAATTGTGCATATATTATGATATTTAACATAATACAAAATATCCCAAAATATGTAAGCAAAAGCAAGAGTTTGACATTGCTTCCAAGAAGAAAAATGAATGAATAAAGGACTGGAGCATCACAGAGGGTTTGTACAATGGAAAGCTGTAAAGAAATGCATATATGTTGGGACTTCATCCCAACATGAAGGTAGGGAGTGGAGTCAATGAGACTTTTAAGCAGAATTTTTAACTTTGCCCTGAACTGGAGAACAGAGGATGGACTGGAGAAGGTAAGACTCCAGAACCTGTTAGGCGTTGATGGCAACATTGCTGGAGAAAAGATGGTAGCTTAAAGTATGATCAAGTGGAGAAGGAGAGGGCAGAGACATTGAATAGAGAATCTGTCAAGGCAGAACCAACGTGATGTCATGGCCATTAGATTAGGTGAAGGGGTTGATAAAATATGGTTGATAAGGTTGACAATTTGCTTCTGGATTGAGCCATTAGAATGAAGAGCAAGCACAGCTGTAGCAAAGACAGAGCCATCGCTGTCTTGAAGAGAAAGATGATGACGTGGGGAAGTGGAGATTGATGTTGTAGGTAGAAATACTATAAGGAGGAAGCAATCCATTCAGGCTTTGGACGACACCAATCTATCAGACAAATCTGCCATCTGCTCACATCCACTATTTACTTTGTGTTTCTTCTAAAATAAAAGAGCAATCAATCTTGACAGGCACTCCAGTTCCCAGGCTTGGCTATCCCTCCTACCTGGAATGCTCATCACAAAAAGTGGTCAGATTAAAACAAATCAATCAATTTGTGTCTGCCAAGTTAACATCTCTGTAGGAAGTTAATTGACCCTGTCTCTGACACAAGCCTGAATGACAGATGAGAAGTGAGGGAATATGGGACATGGCCAGCAGTTCATGACACAAACAATATGAGTTTGTCCACCTTCTATAAACAGATTGTCTGGACAGCAGGTGATCCATGGAACAAATTTTGGGGGAGGTCAGAAAGTTAATGGGTGTCCAAGGATGAAGAAAGTGAGCTTGCAGTCACGGCTGTCATGGTAACTACAGGGAAGCAACCAGACTCAAACACTGACAGGCACAAACTGGAGGGCACCCTCTCTGGGTATAGGGAAAAAAAGGGGAGCAGAACAAAACAGGTGGAGCACTGGCTCAGCAATCTCAGCCCACCAGACTTCGACCTGGGCCACAGGCTAACTGAGGAAGTCTTTAGAGTTTATCATTTGTTTAGTTTATCATTTAGTTTATCACTATAGCAAAAGTGCCAATTTGCCATTTTTAAGGACTGACTTTATGGCTGACTTCATAGACACAGTGCTTAAGCTCTCTGAGAGTTTAAAAGAAAGTTCAAAATACCTGCAGCACCTCTTAACCAAGTGGACAAGTTAGCAAGACTTTCAAAGCTTCCATTTTCTCTTCAGTAAAATTGACTGACACCTGCCTTATTTACAAGACAGTTTTGATGAATAAAGGGAGCCACTTAAGGGAAAGTGCCTGGAGGTGACAGTTGTTAAGCAGTTTGGTGTCAAGGGAATCTTGGATCATTAATGGCAAGATGAAAGTCCTCATTCCCACTCTATTGTGTTCTGAATTTGGAATCTGCCAAGCCACTTTTCAGTGAATGCTCTCTTTACACAATCCAAGTCATACTTAACTAGACTATAAAGAGGAATCAAGAGTCCCCTGGCCACAGTCCCACCCTTGGTGTTTAGATCATGGATAACACAGCTCCCTTGCAACCGTCGATTGACCCTGCTCTAGTAGTCTTAGACCCTGAGTAACCATCCATGGCCTTCCAGCTGAACTCTTCAGTGACATCAGAGAAAACTCATGATAAACACATTTTTCCTTTTGTATGTATCTGTGTATGGTGAAGAAAACAGCAGTGATAGCTACAAACATCTTTCATCCTATTCTTTATTCTAGGGTTTCATTATTCTAACACTAGGCAGGATGATGCTGGGCAAATGAAATCCCTTTGTTCTTGGTTTTTCCCATCTATAAAGTGGCTATGGAATGAAGGTGTGAACAAAGGGACAGAATAAAGCATCCTAAAGTGGAACGTCTTTTAACTTTACCTAGTTGTTGCACCAGGCTTCAAGTGTCCCACTGCTCAACAATCCTTGTGCTAAGCCTTCGGGTACTAAGAGTTGGCTAAGGACACTAACGTAAGCCCCTCACTTCTAGAGGATGAAGGAACTAATGTTTACTAAACACCTATGAATAACTCTAGATACTGTAATAGGCACTGTTTAACAGATCACATTCCATTGGAGGAATATATAAATAAAACTCTGTTAGGAAGTCACAGAAGTTAAGTGATCCAAAATCAAATGGCTAGTAAATTACAGTACTGAGTTCTGTTACCATTTTAGGTGTTGGTTTTTATTATGAGGTTAAAGTCATTGCCAAAGACTGACCTAACACAAAGCAGAAGAAATACTTCCTATTACATAGTCTACCCTTTCAGAATTCTTAACATTCTCCATTATCCTCACAGCAAATTCATTGCAGAAGTGACATCCAGAGGAAGTGGTCTACACTTAGAGAGAATAGGGCTCCATATGACCTTTATGAGGAAATACGAAGACCACTTCCAAGTGTCATGCAATGATTTATTGTTTTCTAAGAATTATGATGGCAGTCAACTAATGCTCTTTATATACTGGAGTCCTGTGGGGCTAAACTTCCAGAATCACAAAAGTCCTCCTCACCACTTGGAAGGGAATGACGCAAAGAAGAAATAACATGTAAGTCTTGAAGAAGAGAGCTGTGCAACAGGGATCCAAGAAATGGTAGCTACCCAGAAGAACATGCTTCAAGAACTACTTGATCAAAATGTTTGGGTCAGCTGTAAAGCAAGATGAGTCAGAGAACTGACCAGGAATTTGGCAACAAGGAGATCAATAGTGGTCTTAACATTGATGACCTAAGATTACTCCTAGACTACCTTTTCCTCCATCTTTGCTCCTATCACCAAGGAAGCTAATATGATCTTGTTCCTGGAAGATCACAGTAGACCTAAGACTGTCTTCTTGTTATTTCTCTTCCTTCTTCTCAACCACTTCCCATACTGCAGCTCCTCAAATGCTAGCTACCGCTGCCCCATCTAAATCCCCATAATAGCTTCACAGTAGTCTCAGAATAAAACCCAAACTCTTAATTAAGAATCAGATGTACATGGGCCCTGCCTCTCTCTTCAGCACACTCACTACTCCAGCCACATGTCCTTCTCTTACTTCCTGCTGTCGAGGTCTCTCTCCCACCCCAAAGACTTTGCATACATCATTCCCTTCCCTGAAGCTTTCCGTTTCTCCAACCCAACACAAGACCTATGTGCATGTGTGCAAGCATGTGTCTTGCAAAGTCACAATCATCTCTCCTTCTTCTGCTTAACAGGAAAAAAGGTATGGCTGGCTAACTTAAGTCCTTCAAACACCCATGTCCATCCCACATACTCTGAACTTGGTCTTGGAAGAACATCTCAAAATTATCATGAATTATTGCTCTGGGCTTGCTTGCTTCATGTCTGTCTCCCTTGTAAGTCTGTGGGTTCATAAAGGCCGCCATATCTCTTGACCAAAAAGAAGGGCTTACTTTGACATTTTTAAATAAATGGATGACTGCCAGATGAACGCTCTGAGTTGGACAATACTCTTCTCTTGCAGATAAAGAAGCTAGAACTCAGAGAGGTGAAGACTTTGTACCATAAACAACCTGGGCCTCACTCCCTCCCCCCAATTTCTCTTAAATGTGTGTTTACTACCCACCAGCTAGAGTTTCCTAAGGCAGAGTTTTTATCTTACTCATCTCTGAGTTAAAGCCTATTTCTTGACTGTTGACACTAGTCTCAGGAAGTTTTGGTTGAATTGAGTTGTAGAGAATTGAATGTTATAGGTTTGAGCTGAACTGAGCAAACATGCAAACCTTGCAAAATATGTTTAGGTTAGGAATTTCATATTCAGTTTGCAATAGCAACTTCTTCCTGGCCCTCCAGCTCTCAGTGCTGTGGCTTCTTTCTACAGGCAGATAGTGTTTTGCATTCACACTTGCAGCTGGCTGGTTCTGCCAAATGTTACATCCTGCCCTTTCTCACTCACCCCAAGCACTATTTGTGTTTGTCTGATGGAGAGAGAATTCAGCCCATTATGAAGCAATAATAATTGTGTGAACGCTTTCAGCTCTAAAATCAGGGTCCTCCTGGGAAGTCAGGCTCTCAAGCTCCTGCAGACTGCAGACCACTTTGTGAAATAGATGATGTCCACGAACCACCAACCACCCACATTCCCACTTGGGACTGCCCCAAATGAAAACCACACCCTAGGAAATGGAAAGACTGGTACTGCCTCTGATGGCCTGCAGACTAGACAGTGCCTGCTTTTATTAAATATTATAAACAAATAATTTAATAATACCAAACACAAATCATAGATGCTACCACACAATAAGCAAGTATTAATGCCCCAGCCCACAGACCACCTAGTTCCCTAATTGGAGTTACCCGGTGGTCCCCAACAAGACTGCAAAACTACCCTAATTAAGGTGGAAATAACATTGATAAAAATAATAAATAGCAATGTTAACAATTAACTTTGACCACTGTGGTAAGGCTTATGAAGCAGTTCACATTTGCTCCCTCAGAACCACAGGATAGCCTATGTGGAATAGGAGTCAGGAGTTACTATGACCATTCCTTCATGGGAGGGCTCAGAAGTGACGGGGGCTAGGTTAAATGCTCATGACCAGGAAGTGACAAAGCCAGGGCTCACTCAGGAATTCAAACTCTAAGCACCTCAAAAGGAGAGATCACTGACATACACCTACCTGGCCATTTTGCTGGCTGTGGAATGTGGTGGGGTGAATGATTCTTTCACTGTTTCCCTCTCTATTATAGAGTTATACATTTGAATGTTTTATTTGATAACTTTATATTTCTTCCCACTCTAAATGGACTATGATTCCCTGCCCCCATGAGTTCTGATAGTCATGTGACTTGCTTGAGCCAGTGAAATGCTGATGACACCTAATATGAGCAGTGGCTTTAGAGAGCATGCATGGTGTGACTGGCTTTCTTGTAGTCCAGACAGTCATCATGAGAAGATTCCCAAGGGTCTGATAGAAGGAGATTGAGAAAACATTTGGAGATAATCTGTGCCCAGCCTGCATGGCAGAGCCAAAATCAACCGAACCAGGCAGGTCTAGCTGAGCGGTAAGCAGAACACCAGCCAACTTGGAGACCCATGGTGGGAAAAATACATGTTATTATAAGCCAGTGAGTTGAGGTTATTGTTTATGAATCAATAGTACAGCAATAATTGAGTAACATAGGGAGTATGTCTATTTTAAAAGGGTTTTGCCCAAAGAGTACTAGAGGTATTATTATGTGCAGAGAAATGGGCACACCCTTTGCAGTCACAACTGTAAAAACTAGCACTCAAATCCTAGTCCTGCCATGTCCTTGCTGTGTGACTTAGAAAATTACCTATCTGTGCCTTATTTCCTTGATTCCCCTAGTAGGGATGATACCTATGCTACCTATGTTGAGATATTTTATGTCAACAACTGGAACAATGTAGGAACCCTAATTTTCCATAATCTTAATTTCCTTCTCAGAGCTGAGTAAATTGATTTTCTTTAAGGAGGTGAAGAACATCAAAATACTTGTTCAAAATAAATATCAGCTATTAGTATTGAAAAGGAAAAGATCAGATTCTGCTGATTGTGAATGTATTGATGCATGGGAATGTGATGCCTTCATTCATTAAACTATTATTAAAAAAGATAACTGTAATAGAAACAAAGACATTTATGTTATATAATACACAAACTTTTTTTCAGGAGCTACCTGCAAATTTTACTTAAGGTAACAATTTTTTATTTCTCATGAATCCTTGTGTTAGTTGGACAATTCTGCTCATTCATGTGTCTGCAGTCTACTGCAGGTTGGATACATAGTTCTCAAATGGACTTTCTCCCATAGCTGGGGGCTTAGCTTCGACAACTGGGATGACTCAGCTATACTCCATGTGCCTCATCACTCAGAAGGCTAGCATGGCCAAATTCTCGTGGCAAAGACAGGGAGCAAGCAAGGAGGTAGAAATATGCAAATGCTCATTCAAGTTTCTGCTTCCTTCATATCCACTACTGTTTCATGACCAATTTCAGAGTTGGAATGCCAGTGAAACCAAAGGAAAACCTAGATAAGTTCTTTAACTTCATTCCCTTCCAGTTACTTCCTTTCATCATTGATTTTAGAAATTATTTGGCTAAAACAATATCATACTAGACTCCCTGCTAGCTGTGCTATAGACAGCACCCTGATACATGGTCACAATGGTAGCAGGGATTCAGAGGTAGTCTTCTCTAACTCAGACCAGTTGATGGTCTAACTGAGGCCCATTCCCTTGGGCCTGCAGCCTGGTGAGCGACTTTTTCACATCAGAGGGCCAAAACTCCACCCACAGATCATGCCCATACCAATATTTCCTGAACACCCACCTATGAAGTTTGATTATGCAAGTGCAAACCTCTGATTGCTTCCTTATCCCCAGTCACTCTCAGACTGCCTTGCTTCTGTATCCCCTAAGTACCCTGAAATTATCCTTGGAGGGACAGATTTGAACTTGCTCTCCAGCTTTCATGCGGCCACCTTGCAAATAAACTCTTTTACCAAACTCCCCACTTTAGTGGTAAGCATATCGTAAGGCAGAGTTCAATAAGAGGAAAGAACCATGGAGCTATAAAACAAAGGGTAGGGATACAATGAAGCCTTTAATTGGAATGATTAATGGAGCTAACCTCCACAGATGGGAAGTCAATAACTCTAATGGAAATACCCTAGAGAAAAGATTTATGGAGACTCACTGTGGTATTCCCTGGAGCTTCTGATTTCTGCCTTCCCTTGGTTTGAATATTCAGTCCTTGCTTCAGTTACATAGGATGCCTCAGAATGCTTTCAATCAGTCCCCTGATCTTCTTAAGTTCTCAGTTTCTCTGATCTTCCAACAAAATCTTCATGATCATGGTCATCATCATCATCATCTATACTGAGCTTTAACTAATATATCACATTTTGTCAACTCAAGACCTATTGAGTAGGTCCTGCCACCATAGACCTACTATCTCAATTTCAGCTTCCATCATCTCTAGGCTAAATCACTACAAAAGGATTTCTGAACCAGAATAGTAAGTCACTGGACCTGAACCCCACTATAAATTGGCTTCTGGTCTTGAGTATTCCTTGGTTACACTATTTGGTTTAGTTAGTGCATTAGACAATTTCCAACTGTCAGATGCTCTATACCTTTTAGGAGAAGACTTTGTGATTTTCTATCAAAGAGTTAAAAAGATGAGGTAGGTTTTGTTTTTCCATGTTTTTTAAACACAATGATTTTTGTAAATAAATGTCTTTTTACCATTTTTTAGTTACCATTCTATTTGGAACTGCCAAATCTCTATCTGTGTAGAATGCAAAAATAATCAGCAAACAAATGGCCAAGACACTGTGTTTTTAGAAATATAAAATTCCTAATGCTATAAGTGGAGAAAACAATATAGTTAACCTTAAAGGGACATTTTTATCTGTCCAGCTGTATGGTATTGGAATCATCCCAACAATACGATAATCTGTTTATGTATTGTCATTTAAGAATGGCATTAAAACTTGGGAGATAAGAGCACAGAGGGAACCAGTCACAAGCCAGACAGGGACCACTAGGAATGCTGTGATCAGTCTTGAGTGGTTAGCTAACATGTGGTACTTGCAACTCTTAGTGTACATGTTTAAAGAAGAGTTTCACAGGGACTGACAGAGTTATATGACAGTCACACATATTTATCAAATTGTCTTTCCCCTCATTACATGATAACAACATAGACAGAGTGTTTATGATGCCCTTTACAAATAAGAGTTTCAACCTCCAAATCTCTTTATGGGAATCTTTTCTGTTTGTTGTTTTTATTCTGAGACTATTAGGACTAAAAGCAGGCATTGGCAAAACAAGGTTTGCAGACCAAATCCCGCCCACTGTCAGTTTTTTAAACACAATTTTCTTAGAACCCAGGGCCACTCATTTCTTTGCATATTGTTGATGACTGGTTTTGCTCTAAGCACAGTGAGTAGTTGCAGCCAATGCCACATGGCCTACAGAACCTAGAAATCTTGCTGCAGTCCTCTCTCAAAAATGTTTTCTGACCCTGGTCTAAAAGAAAGAGAATTAGATTGGTGTCAGCCAATATGGGTTAGAACCTAAGTTTCGCTGGTATTATAGGTCTAATAGGGAGCAAATTCATTATCTTCTCTGAGCCTGGCTTTTCTCCTTGTTAAACAAGAACAAGAACCTCAGCCTGGTGGAGATGTTGCGAATTAAATAAATGTGCAAAGAGTTTGGCACAGAGTAGGTCTCACAGATATTGTTACATCCTTTATCCTCACCTACTCCCCTTTTCTTGAGTTACACAATTCCAACCTACAAAAAAAAATTTCAAAAAAGTTCACTGAAAACGATGAATAAAAACTCAGCCTTTCTTTGATTCCTAAATGGCTGTAATTTCACATTTTTCTCTTCACTTTTCTTCCTCCTGAGGCAAATGGAATGGAATAGCACAACCACTAGTTTGGGCAAAATATCACCTAATAACCTGAAAGCAAATCAGCACATTAAAAATGCAGGTGTGGTTCCAAGTTATTTAAAATCGATGCAGCTGAAGGTCCACAAAATGCTTCCCCTGCTGTTAACAATGGGGTTTGGTTGAACCTAAGGTTCGGCATTCATAAATTTGTATTAATACTTGACAATGCAATTATAAATTGTGCCTCCCACAGATATTCTATAAAGAGGAGCCAAATTCCCTAGTCACAGAGCTCTATTGATCCTTGAATTCTTTTAGTCATCATTTTCAACGGTCAGATGTTCAAGAAGATCACCAACATTTTTGAGCTCAAGTTCCAACAATCTGAAGCCCTTTACCCCCAAAAGTTAGTTCCCTGTTTTCTATGCACAATTCATGATTTTTCTTCCATGGTCTCTAATTCTACCTTGTAGGCAAATGGAAAAGCTAAGTTTTAGCTCTGGCTTGGGAACAAATACCCCAGGAATCCAGGCCAGAACCTACCAACATGCTGCTGTGTTCAAAACTGAAATGGAATTGAAGAAGCATTGTCCAACTACAATGATAACAATGACAATGACTGCTTCTTTACATACTCTTTCCACTAAGAAGGATACTGAGGGACTTCAGTAGGGTGGCCATGGTGTTAAAAATAATTCATTACACAGCACAGATGTGACATGAAAGGTGTCCCCCCTCAGTCAGGGAATACCAGCCCACGTTTGTGGTAGTCCTATATAATTGAGTTTTTGCATTGAATATTGTCTATATGCTTTAGCTCATTTAGTCCCTGTAATAAGCTGGCAAGGCAGATTTTGTTCCACATCTTTAACTCACTTATCAGACAGGTTAAATAAATAACCCTAGTCAACATAACTATTAAGGAGCCAAAATTCAAATCCAGATCTGCTTTGCTCCTTGTTTTCTCACCATTCCACAGAGCCTCCCCTTAATTTTCTGTTGCCAGTGGATACCTTTTAGAACAGAGAAAGTTGGAAAGCTTTTACAGCTTGCGGTATTCTGCTAGGACTGAGGCAATTTCCTGGGAATGAGAAGGGAGCTCTTTGAAGCCATGAGGGGACCATTAAATAAACTGTTGGGTGAGCATGTGAAATGGAAAAGACAAAGATCAAGTCTGAAATGAGAGCAGCGTGAACGGGTCCATCATCCTCCTAGATGCTCGGCTTCCTTGAGAAGGGAGGTGCTGATGCAGGATGAGCCCGAACTCATCTCTCTTTAAGAGCTTGTTTCCAGTCCCCACTATGTCTGAAATCAGTGCTTCCAGCTTCCATGGTCACCCCAACACTCAGTCAGCCTCTCCCTCTTGTTATGAAACTTACTTAGGTTTGACCAAAACATGATAATCAACAAATCACCCAAATAGAAAAGAACAGTTCTTTGTTGACTGTGAAAAGCCAGTTTCACGTTGGGTGATTTATAAGAGAGATTATAAAAACAGTAGGAGGAGCCAGAAAGAATAGAGTCAAAGATCTCTCCCTCACCCACCTCTGGGCCACATCTTGGCCTCATATTTGCTGGTAACTTGACCGAGGAAGGAAAACAGACTTTGTGACCCAAAAGATCTGAGTTTAACTCTTGCTCCCTCACTCACAGCTATATTACCATGGACAGTGACAGCACTTCATCTCTTAAATTAGAATGATGATATCCACATGTGTTGATGTAATACCAGGATTTATGCAAAAGTATTCTTAGAGGACACAGCACATTGTGCATTACAAATAGAGAGTATTCTGTAAAAGTCAGTTCTCTTTCCTCTGCCATCAGGTGCCTGGGATCTGTTCTCTTTGGAAACTTGCTCTTAGAATCTCCATTCACATAAGCCTCTTAACTGTAAGAAATTGAGGGAAGTTCCCTTTTGTTATACCCAACACAAAGTACAACTCTTTACACAATAGGAACTCAAGATTGTTTAACTAGTTACTTAGTTCATAAATTAACAAAAAATATAGGAAGTGTTAAGAGAAAGAAGATTAAATTTAATTGAGATTTTAACCTTAATAATTAAGACAAATTATAAGGTAGAATTTCAGAAGTCAACTGGAAAGGAAAAGGCAAAATAATACCACTGGGACTTCCTTAATGTTCCACACTATTGAAGAAGATGTTCTCCAACTCCTTTTTTCCCAAAACTTTACTTTTAGCCATTTAAGCTGGTGTTAGGAAAAACTTATGTGACTCAGACTCCGATCAATTCCTCCTCTGCACTCCTAGAGAGAGGACTTCTCACAACAAACTGACACCATCTTGACCACCTGTCAGTGGACACTTTTATTTGGACTATGGAAGGATACTGATACCCATGGATCAGAGAGAGTCTGGATAAATTGACTGCAGGTCCAGGAACTATAAAGTCTAAAGAGTCAAAAAGAAACCATAAAGTCAAGGGGTGAGGCTTCCACTTTGGGGTGGCTAATTTTAGGGCCACCTAAATTGTTCTAAGAAATAGGTAGAGAAGAATGTTTCAGGGAAAAATTAAGGAGAATGGATCAAATGTGCAAAGAAGCGGAGATGAGAGGCCATTTGTTTCCACAGATGAAGGGAATAAGGGAAGAACTGCCTAGACTGCAGAAGCTTTCTAGTTCTTAATTATCATAGTTCAGGAAGTTGTTCTGCACTTTGGACTTTGGGTTCAGTTAAAGTCCCTGTTTCCGTATAATAAATTTCTGTTTCACTTGGGCCATTCTGAATAGTTGTCTGTCTAATGAAAACAAAGTATCTCTAAGACTGATCTTAACCTTGTGGGCTCTGTTTAAAAATACAAACCAAATGCTTCTTATGAACCCCCCACACATACAAACACACACACAACACCCACATCGTCCACACCTTCAAACTCAGGAGGACTGCATCCTCTGGCCCCTCATGGTTGGGTGGGACCATGCAACCAGCATCACAGGTGAAGCTTCCCTTATTGGTAAGAAATGTTAGAGCACTTTCTTTTTCCTTCCAATACAACAGACCATGTTCAGGCTGTGGTTGCTCTCTAACTTGCATCTCTGGGGCACTATGATGTAGCTTGCTTATTAACCCACTAAATACATTTAGCATGAGTTAGAAATAAACTGTTGCTGTGTACATCACAAAGATTTGGGTATTTGTTATGGCTGCATAACGTAGTTAAACTGATACCAAGATGATTTTAGGTTGTTCCCATGGCAACATGAGGGAAATACAGCAGCAAGAATGAGTGAAAGGGCCATGTCAAGGAGAGTTAGTGTCAGTGCAAGAGCTGTGCAAGGTACCAGGTACAGGAAGGGCTGAGGACATTTAGGTGATGCCAGAGGCCCAGCACTGAGAAGCACAGGAAAGGATGGAGAAATTGAGAGGAAAAGTTCAGGGTCCTGGATGCATGCACAGGGATGAGTGTCCAGTCAGACCCAGCCCTGCACGGGGAGTTGTCCATTAGATGAATGGAGAAAATGATCTAAGGTCGACACTTCCAAAGAAGTGTGATCAAAGGCATTTTGTATCTCTCTTGAAGAGTAAAACTCAAAATGTAGAAGAGGAAGGGCCACCAACTTATTAAGCTCTACAGAATCTTTCTTATATGTTGAATGTATCATCTATATTGGTCCTCCAGCCATACAAAAACATTGCTTCCTGATTTAAGATCCAAGTTCTTTGATATGCAGGTACCATTCTCTTGAGTTGCTTAAACTCTTTCAGATTCAGCATCCTCATCTGCAAATTGGAAATAATAATAACTGTGAATTGTATAGAGAATTAAATGAGATAATACAGATAAATTGAGCACATCAAAAAGTAGGTACAAAAAAAGAACCCTTGGGTTATAATCATTGTTTTCCAAATATCAAAACTATTGCCAAATGAAGAATATTAGACTTGTTTTTGTGAAATCCCAAAGAGCAAGACATAAAATCAATGAATAAGAGTTATGGAATGATTTTAATAGACAGGAAAATCTTATATGGAATTGATGCATTAAATATCATGAGCTCTTAGTCAAAGGAAGAGTGTAAGCAGAGGTAGTCAGCGACTTGAGGACTGGGAGGACTGCTGAGGAACCCACAAAATGGGAGCTGATTTTATGTCTATTTCAGTTCCAAATATCTATTTCTGCAAGATCTCATTCATTCATTCATTCATTTAACAAGTAGAAAATGAACACCTACCCTGAGACAAATGGCAGCCTGGGTTCTGGAGTTACAAGAGGTTTGTGACAGCAAGTGCTGTGAAATTTATTACTAGGGCTAGTGACGATAAATATGACAAGTACTGGGACACAGAGTCACAGATCAGCTAACCTTTTTTTATTTTAATTTTTAGTTGTAGATGAACACAATGCCTTTATTTTATTTATTTATTTTTACATGGTGCTGAGGATCAAACCCAGGCAAGCACTCTACCACAGAGCTACAACCACAGCCCAGATCAGCTAACTTTTCAAATTAAAAAATTAAATTGACACATAAACGTTATCCATATTTATGGGACATTGGATAATCTTGATTGTGAGGTCAGAACAACTTTCAAATAACAGGATTTAAATGAGTCTGGAATAATGATCAGAAGTTTATCTAGGTGAAGGGTAGATGATCAGAGGAAGAATATTCCAGGAAGAGGGAACAGGGCAGTGAGCAGGGTGGAGCGAGGATCCAAAGCACGAAGTGGTTTGGTATTTAATAAAGGGAAGAGAGTCTTCTATGGTAAGAAAGGGAGAAGAAAAGTTGCAAGAGACAAAGAAAGAAAGGGTTGGATCAGTCATGGCTTTGGAGCCAGGTTAAGACTGATCTAATGGCACTAACCTCTCTCAATAACTGGATCAAAGTTTGTGGATTCTTACCCAGGGTGGGTGGGATTTTACAGAGCAAAATGAGAGTTTTAATTGGTCAGTCAGTGTCATGCATGAGCACCTCTTCTGTGTAATGGTCAGGACCCTTGCCCAAGTACAGGAAATCATTTCTATTTCAGAACCCCTTTGTTACCCAACCAGAGTACTCCTTGCCTGAGATTTTATTAGCAGATAGATAATATTATGTCTTGCAAAGTTCCAGTAAAAACGTAATAGGAAGAGTAGGATTACAGACATAACAACAATTAAAATGCAAGAATACAAGATAATAGTGTGAATACACCCACTCAAGTTTTCCCTAACTTATTGAAAGAAATGGAAACTTGAAGAAGGTTTTGGATATTTTGATTTAAAAAAAAAAAAAACCTCAGTTTCTTCTTAAGTATGTTGCACTTGAAGATGCAAAAGTTGAAGACACTGCTCCTTCCCTGAGGATTACAGTTTCAAGAGGGAGAGGATGCAGAGCGAGACACTGGAGAAAGCAGCTCAATGCCAACCACTCCCTCGGGAGACCTCTGCTTCCCATTTCCAGGACTCAGAACACAACTAACCCACAAGTCAGAGTGGAGGAAGAGAAGTCACCAGGCAACAGTAGATCCCAAAATGACTGGTTGACACATCTCTGTGATCAAGTGCATCAGTGGCCCCAAATTCCCACTGTACACTATTTCTGGGTATTTTGCTGTATACTTTTGGGGTAGAACCTTTCAGTGTAAAGGAGGACTTTGGACTCAACCCTGTGCCGGACTGTGTTTAGGTCTTAATAAATCCTGGGCGCTTTCACTTGCTCTCTTATATTTCTGACATCACCACACCAAGAGCATGCCTGGGTTAGCCCAGGGTTCTGGCAAGATGAGAAACTCATGGAGCAGAGCCACCTGTAACCCAATGGAGCCTAGACCAATCCCCAGCCAGCCATGGACTTTGAGGAATAATAAATGCAATATCCAATTGATACACTGTCTATTCAGTATGTCCTGTTCACAATAAAATCAGAGGTACAATAACACTTGATAACAACAACAACAAAAAAAAATAAGCCCAGAGGTAGGAAATAAAAGGGAAATGAGAGATAAGTGATAAAGAGAGGAATATATTTCTGAATTTTCCTCTGGGACCAGAAAAAGCTAATATTTACCAGTATAGAAAGAAAAAAGTAGAAAAAAGACCAGAATTCCCAATGACACAACCAGCATTCATCTGCACTGTGGGTTCAATGGAAAGACCAGGGGACTGGGAATGAAATCTTGGGTTCTTCCTTGCTATGTAAATGTTCTGAGCCTTTTTCCCCTCACCAAATAGGAAAATCATATTCTCTTTTTGGTAGAATGTGTTACAAACAGTAGCATCATAGAAGAAAGTTGCAACTGAAAACTAAGCAATTGGTCCCACACCCATTGAGTGTTAGCTTCATCTTCTGGTCTCCATACTCTGCCTAACTTTTTCCCAAGACCTGAATCCCCTTGTGTACATTCCTGTTCCCTGGCCATAGACTTGCTCCTGACCTGGTGAACCCACACCTGTCTCTGGCAATGACAGAAATGATGACAACGGAAATGTGATTGTAAGAATAGTGGCAGTTAAATTCATTGAGTATACAGGGCATTGTGCTTAGTGATTTATTTATATTATATCTTTTCTGCCCACAGCACCCCACTGTTGATCATCATCGCTATTTTACAGATGAAGGCACTGGACGCTGAGAAGCAGAGACATCAATTACCTTCAAGACTACTGCCCTTACAAGGTAGAGAAGGGATTGAAACCCAGGTTCTGCGGTGTCCACGACTGTCCTTCTCACAGTTACACCTGTTCACCTTCCAGCTGGCAGAACTTGTCCCCACCTGGATAGGTTCATGACTTGGTCCCCTCTGCTTCTGGGACACCAATTTCTCAGAAGTTGGGTGTGACAGATGAGATGGGCTAGGTGCTTTTGACCTGGAAAGAGAGGCCAGTGACAATATCAAGCCTGCTGAAGAGGACTGGCAGGTACCACGTAACCCTATTCAGGGAGGAGGGTCTGCAGAACTGTTCCCACCCTCCCTATCCACTCTTGGGGGTGGGGCCTGCAAGAACAGGTGCTGCGGAGGCTCTGGCATTGCCCAAGGGCTTTTGCTCTCAGCTCCTCCATCCTCTCTCCAATTAAGTAGACGAATGTGCAACAATCCCATCAGGGTGTTCCACGAGGTCACACTTCGGGAAGACTCAAAGAGTGAATTAAAATTTCATCTTAAGCCCTTTAATAACCCAATCAATAATTTAGGGAACAAAGAAAACATTTTCTGGGAAAGCATTAGCTTAAAACTGAAAATTCCTCCTCACCCCTTGGAAATGAGTTTTAGCAAGCCAAGGGGGTGGAGGAGAGGAGACTGACAATTTCCTCTCAAATTCTCTTTTCTCTCCCATTGTCCTTCCCCCTACTTCTATCTCCTCTTTCCTCCCTCCCGTTCTTCTTCACTTTTCTCCACACTGCTGGTGGGGCTGTTTGGTATTTTCTCCTCATCTTTCTGAATACTGTGCTTGCTGATGCAATAACTAATTAGTAGTGTAACAAATCTGTTGCTATAAATTATTTTTCTTGGAAACAGATCAAAATCATTACCTGTTAATATTGTTTAATTTGACTTTGAAGTATTAGTCCCACTTAAAACAAGATTCACCTTAAAGAAACTACTGCAATTCAAATCAAAATCATATTTTTTTCTGACCTGCCAGGCTGACTAAAAATGGTTAATTTAAAAAATGTAAAAAATAGGCAAGATTCTAAGAGTTCCAAAGCTGTTTTTAAGAACTCGCACAGAAGTTAATAATATATTCAACTTGCTCAAACCTTTGAACTGATTTCCAAGAAACTACTTCAAAATTCATTATTTTTTTCCCCTCTCTCTAGCTGCTGCTGATTGCAGGTGAACTAAGAAAGTCATTTGGTTTTGGAACAAGAAAAGCTTCAAAGAAAGTAACCTGACAAGGTCTTTTGCCTCAGAAGTTAGTTGTTGATCTGGGCCGAGGTTTAGTACAAAGCCACCACCTAAGGATCCAAATAACCACACCTTCCCAGCAGCCCCATGATGACTCACCCAAACAAAGCAAAACCATGGCAGAAATTAAGTTTGTGAAGCCATGTTAGTACTGAGGTGGTCCCTAAGAAAACTGACAGATGTCAGTGATAGATCTTTTGTCCTAAAGAAAAAAAGGAAAGCATCTGATTGGATTAGGGATGTCACCCATTAAGAGTTATCCTCACATCCTACTCCTCACTCATGGGAGACACCTGCAAATCCCTCGAAAGCCTGTGTATCAGAGGATTAGAGATGGATGAGAGAAAATTCTGACTTGAATCTCAGGAGTAGATGATACTTCAAAATAGTTTTCTTATTTTTGAAAACCTTTAAAATAGGGTTATTTGCTCAAGTTCACATGGCGGAGGTAATGTCTGAAATTTGGTATCCTGATTCGTAGACCAGTTCACATTTATATGTTGCTATTGTCTCTCAGTCATACTTCCTTCTTCTCTACCTCGTGGTATTCCCAGGACAAGGAGACCCAGGCACAACCTAGTCTGCATGCTTCAGGGAGACATCCCGGGGAGACAGCACCCTCAATTCTGCATCCTCTTCTACCCAAACTCCCTACTCAGTCCTCACTCTGTTCCCTAAACAATAGATCTCCAACTATATCACAAAAAAATCACCAGGACACCTGCCCCAAACACAAATTGCTTAGTTCCACCCCAGAGTTTCAAGTCTAATAAAAGTAGTTGGAACCTAATAATTTGCATTTCCAGCAACTATCAAGAGACAATTCGTTATAAGTCTGCCTTTCTGCTCATCTCAGAAGCAGAAGAACTATCTTCCATTTTCTTCAGGAATACTTTTCAAGGATGATTTTATAGAAAACAGCCTCAGAAGATAGTAAAAGTCAAGTTGATTTACTGTCCTCTATAATAAAGATAATAATGTCTCTGTCCAGGTCAAAGGTCGGGCAGGTTTACTATCCATTGAAAAAGATCAGGATGCCCTAAGCTCACGATTCTTCAGCAATGCAACCACAGCATGTACAGTCATCCTCTGGCCCTCTTGCCATTGCCTGGTGGAAGTTAAGCCTCAGGACCTGGTGCTAGTACCTTAAATATTGCACATCTTGATTGGTTTACAAGATTTCTGTAGACATCTCCGTACAAGCACATTCCTTGAGTTCCAGGTCTTCTGCTTTTCCCCCTGAACTTAACACCACATACAGAGTAGTTGTTCAATAAACAACGATTGAATGAATACTTAAAAACAAAATGAACCTTAACCCAATAAAGCTTGTACAACTCTTAGCTCCTTTCTATTGATTAGAAAGCTACAGGCTGAGAGAGGGTGGGGAACTTGGCCAAAATTAAACAACAAGGAAGTTGTGAAAGTAGAAATTGACCCTAAGCCTCTGATTCCCCCACCTAAACCGGTCACCTCTGTTCTGTTTTCTCTCTAAGACAGACACATGTGTCTGTGAACATAGGCAGAACAGCAGGTGTTACTGGAGACAAGGGCAGCAGTTATCTGATAATCTTTATAGTTGTTTTCTTCTTTCTGCATAACCACACTTCAAATTTTTTACACAATATATATATATAAACATAAGTATGTATGTGCATAAATATATGCACATATATATAACTTTTATAATGAGAAAAATAATTTTATTTTTAAAAATCTATTCAGTGACATTAATTAAATGATGCTTCAAACACCACAAATATTTCCAACATCTCCTCTGGAATTGCCCTGAGAGACAGTGAATAGGCACATAAGAAAGCAATTCCCCATACTTTATCACACCATTCATTTTGACTAAAAATGACCTTGACCCTGTCTCACCCTCAATGTTGGCCACCTTTTCATTGTTGTGACCAAAAGGCCTAAAGAACAATTTCGAGCTTGGGTTCACAAGTTCAGAGATTCAGTCCATGGTCGGCTGACTCCATTGTTCTGGGCATGTGGTGAGGCTGAACATCATGGAGGAAGAGTGTGGGGGAGGAAATCTGCTCAGCTTGTGGAATCTGAGAAGCAGAGAGAGCAAGAGGAGGCAGGACAAGATATATTTCAAGGGCATGCCCCTAGTGATCTGCTTCCTTCAGTCCCACCCACCTGCCTAAAGTAACCACCCAGTAGTGCATCCAAATTATTAAGTCATTGAATGAATTAATCCACTGATGATGTTACAGAACTCATAATCTAATCATCTCACCTCTGAACATTTCTGCATTGCCTAACATGGAAGTTTCTCAGAAGACATTAGAGATACAACCCATAATACCCCTCATCTAATTCACTGGGCCTGATCTGATTCCAAATAATATAAAATTATTTTTCCAGAATCACGTTGTCCTCTGTGCACAAGATCTGCAAATACTGAAGAAGTTAAAGGATGGTATTATAAACTCTAAGGTTGACCCCCACATAGGTTCCAAAAATAACCTTCAGCATCTGTAGAATTAGTGGCTGCATCTCTGGAGACCAGTAATTTAAACATGAACACTACTTATTTACATATATAAATTTTTAAAGTCATTATTCTTGAATCAAGGTCATAACTCAGGCTTTCCTTTATTCTAATTCTTTGAAAAGCGGTTGTCCTTCTATCTGGCAACTCATAAACCTGCTACCAAATGTCAAAATCCACGTTCCCTGTCCTGAAATCTCAAACACAAAGGAGCTGCATCTCCCCAGCAGCATTTGGATGCATGTTATTTAAATTCACTAACATAATAAGTGTTTGATCATTAAGAGAACACGGACTGTTTACAGTTGCAAAACATTTGGAATACCCTCCTTTGTTCATTATCCCCAATTAGAAATTTGAGTTAAGGTTTCCATTAAGCAAACACTGATCTCTTTTCCCATGTTTATTGTGGAACAGAAGTCAACAAGCCTCTTTAGCTTCCATCCAAGTTGTGCATGGGAGCTACACTGTGGAGAATGGGGTTTGGTAATATAATGGTTCTTCTTCTGTGCTTGGGCCCCTTGGTGGGATAGGTTACAACTCAATCAAAACTCTATCTTCAGAAAAACCCTATAATTTTTTAAGGGTGTTGCCCTAGCATTTGGAGATAATGCTTGTAGAATTTTGTGAAACCAAAACAGCATTCTGTAAACTGGCTTTATAAATAATCTTGCAGAGGATAAAAAGAACACCACTTGGAAATCAAGGAATTTTGGATTCATGGCTCAGTTTCACTCGGCAGCTAGAGGACCTTGGGGGAAGTAATTTAGCTTCTCTGAGTTGAGGTTTTCTCACAATTAAAACAATTGGATTCATAATACCAGTGCTACCAAACTCATAAAATTACTATCAGTATCGAATGAGATAATATATACATGAAAATGCTGATAATGTTTATTTAGAATTAACAGTCACATAATCAAATCTCACTGAAGGTAATCCTCAAAGACATACCTAATTTATAATTTGACTCTCCAGAAATGCTTCGTTATAATGCAGTCTAATGTCTCATTGGAACATTTAATCTATCAACAAAGAGCATAATAGGAGGACAGTTTCTATTTAATCATGCAAGAATAATTGTAATGGGAAGGTTACACTTGAAACATCACTCCTGGGGTTGGGGGATGGGGATGTATGTGCTTCAGCTTTGAAATACACAGAAATGGATCCTTGGCTCTTGTGTGGCATTTTACAATGTTTTTGTCCTGGGAAAGGGGCGGGGCAGGGGCTACAGAAAGGGACGAATTGGAAAGGTCTCATTTCTTTTCAATTACTACAGCCAGACTCCAAGGACATCATTCACAATGGGTAGTACAGGGAGATGCTCCCTCCAGAAAACACTTTAATTATGGGCTGCTGGCGAGTGTCCAGGAGGGAGCTGGCTATCGGAGGCTAGGAGGCTGAATACCCAGGGGAGAACACAAAGTAATTACCATCATCAAGAGCAATTGCAACAATACCGGAGTTGAGCTTGGTTGTTCACAAACAGGCAATTCCTTTTGTGCAGACATTTGTGTTGACCCCCTCTGAAGGAAAAAAGCAGAGTATAACCTTTTCCTTCTTAATCATCAACATTTAGCAGGGTAAATGTCATCTGCTGTCTGGTTTTTCATTAGCCGTATAAAATCCTGGGAAACCATCTCTGTACTTAGAGATACACAGTAAAAAAAAAAAAAAAAAAAAAAAAAAAAAAGGAGAAAGCAAGAGAGATAGAAAGAATTTTGCCTAGTTCTTTCTTTTTCCTTTAAAAACCAACTATTTCATTTTCCGGACTCCCCCATGGGGATTGCTAGAGGCGCCACCTTATAACCTTCACATCAGAAGTTTCTAAAGGCAGAATTGTTGGAAGCAAATTGGGTAACTGTGCTAACGAGGAGACTCAATTTAACTGTCATCGGGAAATTATAAAATAGCTTATCAGAGATTGAATGTGAAGGAAAGACCCCAAGGATTGTCATTTAAGAAGCAGTAGGTTAAACTGTGTAGGGAAGATTTCCTTTAGCTCATTAGTACTTGAAGTCAAAAGCATTTAAGGATCTAAGTCCCACCAAGGGAACAAGCCTGCCTTCGCTTCTCCTGCTGGAGAATGATTAGCTGGAATTAACAAGAGCATCACTAGGGATTTCTTCCCAGATCAATTCAAACAACAGAGTTACCCTGACACAGAAATCTTAGGAAACAGTTAACCTGGTTTTGCACCCTGCATGCAGGCCACGGGAGCCGTGTCTGTCTGGCATTTTCTCTCTGCAGAGCAGAATGTCACTGGGAAATTATTGAGATAAAAACACATCCAGCCTGCACCTGCCACAAAGTCATGTCGTGATGAGAAAAATTACCCAGAGATGCTGGTTCTGTGGATGTCTCCATTTTATTCCCTGCCTGCCACTCACTCATTTGTAGCTCCATGAGCAAATTCCTTTAGGCAAGGTTAATGGTTGGGGGAGGGGAGGGGAGTCCCTCAACTATTAGTTTGAGCAAGCATCTCACCAGTCTGATTCATTTTGTCTAAGTGGACAGGGTCATACAGTGTGGGCCAAGGACCACCTCCAAACTCCAATCTCAGGGGTCCTCCACTCAGTCCGGGCACAATCTCCACAATGCTCTTTAAATGTACACTTCTGTTAGATGGTACTAAAGAGACAGGTTCTCCATGAACCAATTTGCTGTGCATAGTGGACACTTCTGATAAAGTTAAATTTCAACCTTATGGTTTTAATTGTGCAGAGTTCCACAGCTGTCACTAAGAATATTAATAATCAAGTTGAGGTTTGGCATCAGGAAACCTGAGTTTGAATCCTACCTCCAGTACGAACTATAGGACCCTGAGCCAGTCACCCAAGTTCTGTACCCTTATCCCTAAACATGGAATAATCAGATTACCTACCTTGCAGAATTAGGGTAAACACTAGCCTAAGCATTGTATTTTCAAACATGCTGGAAAATCCCAAGAAAAATGCAAATGCTCACCATTTTTACTGTCAAGAGAGATTTGGCTGAATGGATACTCAAAGCAAGATTATACTTAGGGTCACTCTTTAAAAAGGAATACTCATAATTAAATAAACCATGGAGTGGAATCTTTATGTCATTGGTCAATTTTTTTTTTAAATAACTGGACTGAAGGGAGGAGGAAGTGGTTTTGATTCATTAACTAGCCCTGATATTTCTGCAGCAATATGACACTGCTCAGAGAAGAGCGTGTCTCTCAGATCCTGCTGCAAGTAACAGAAAGCAACTGGCTATCTTCAAAAGAAGCAGACAGGTATATCAGAATTTTGTCCTGGGAACACAGAACCAAAAAAGAGGCTTTCAAAACAGGCTTCAAAGGTAGCATGAGAAAAGGGATCTGCGTGGAGCCAAGAACACAAATGATAGCACTCATTTTTTATCAAGAACTGTCAACTCACCTATTACAGTCACCACCACCCCACCTTGGACATCTTCCAAACTCCCCTGGTCTTTGCAACTGTTGCTTACAATTCAGAGGCCTGAATGAAAGCATCATATTGGTTCCATGGAGGCTACCTGTACAAACCCTTGCTACCAGGTGATGGAAAGACAGACAAATCTCTCTCTAGTTTTCACAGAGGGAGATGGAGCAGGTGGGATGCTCCTCAAAATAGAAAAGTCAGATGCTGGACAGCCCAAAATGGCAGCTGTCTGTGGTGACCATCAGTAGTCAGCTGTTGAGTGTGGTCTATTGCAAGATTGGTTGCATTTCCCTTAATCCACAGAACCCCCTAGGAAGACGTATTCTTATGTCCAGGTTAAGATGAGGAAACTGGGTCTCAAATAAGTGTCTTTTCAAGGATAATTCTTCTAGTAAGTAGTAGACCCAGGTCCATATCATTCCACTGGTTTACAAATTGGTGTGAACACTCGACACAGGGCTAAATAGAATAGTGAATCAGAAAAGAACTTAGTAAACAAACAGGAGTCTCCCATTTCCTCTGTGAATACCAGGCAGGCTCTCTCCTCTGCCTGTGCACACCTCACAGGGAGGAAAGCGGGCCAAACAATGTTGGCCATGGTCCTGCGCGCTCTGGTGGCTCATTGCCTGCTGCGGCAGAAGCTGCCTCACCCTCAGTCAGGAGGCTGTGCATTATCATCTCTATACTGTGTGAACCTCACTGCCCCAAAGATGCTGAAGTTCCCTGTGACATGAATATTTATGAGTTCTATTTGCCAGGCACCGATGGAGACCAATTTAACCAAAGCTGATGCTGATCCAAAAAGGCTCTTTCCTAGAGATTTTTCTTCCCGGTAAACTTATCACATCCAAAACAACAATGGAAATTACTGACTGTGTGTTTGTTTTATTTCCTAATATTTTAACCATTTTTAGTCATATCAGACTGGAGTATGGAGTGAAAAATAATACTTCTGAATTTATAAACATTTTCTTCTATTCTCCAGGTAGAGTGAAATAATAAAATATAGAGATACAAAATAAAAACAGAGCTATAATCTGTCCTTGGCTACTTATTAACTGATTACATTGGAGAAAGGTACTTAACCTTTCTAGCCTCAGTTTCTCTACCCATAAAATGGAAATAATAACACTGACTTCATAGGGCTATTATCAGAACTTTGGACAGTTCCAGTCATGCAGTAAATGTTAAATAAAAGAGAATTATGGTTATCCTTCATTTTACAAAGGAGAACTTGGGAGAATCAAGCAACCTGACAAGATCAGACAACAGAAAGATTCCAAATACAGGATGTTTTCTATCATATCTCTGCACCTTCTACTTCCTACACAACTTTCCACTGAGCCTTCACGTGCAATACCTTGCCAATGTGTATTTATTCTTGCATCTACTGTGTTCAGAAAAGAGGTAGGAAATTCTGTCCCTGGCTAAGAGGTTTGCACTCCTGAGCGCATGTATCATCTTCCATTGTGGGCATCTCCAAGAGCTCTCCTTCCCCTTGTTGTTCTGCTCAGACCATGTTTCCCCAGGTCTGCACTCAATAATTCCCTAAGTTTACCTATTTAATTTTTAAATTTTTTTATTTACCCATATTACTTGTACATATTTATGAGGTCCAGTGTGATGCTTTGATTCATGCACACTTTGGGTATTGATTGCCCAGAGTGTCTGACCTTGTAAATGAATTCTCACCCTTACTCGCTCCCTGATGGGTGAAGTAGGACATCCTGGCCTGAGGGATGCTGTCACTCAACATAGAATTCTGTATCCAAGTACAAAAAATGACTAGGACCCACAAATCCCTTAAAGAAACATAGGGAAAGAAGCTCAGGAACAGACACAAAATGACATGTGAGACATGGAGGATGCTCACATCTTCACAAAGGAAAAAAAAAAAATCCAATAACCAACAGAGCCCAAAAAGATGGGCAAATTCTAGGCAGCATTAGAAGGGATTTAGAAATAAATGGAGTGAAATATTATTTTCCCTTTTTCCAACACACCAGAATCTATTCACACTCAGTGTAAGCCCTAAGAAAACTAGAAGGTGATTTTATTAAAACTGTCAAAAAGTCTTAGATCATCGATTCTAACTTTTTAATATAAATGTGGAAATAGAGATTCATCATGAGGTGACCGTGCACTTTATTGAAAATACTCCCTCAGACTGTAGCAATGATGCCTGCCACGGAGAAGGACTGGCACTCCAATGCAGACTATAACACCACCTCGCCTTTGAGGTCCTCTCCTATGATGGTCAGTGGTGTTTCAGGAAGTTCCTGGGCCTTGAGGTCAGGCAGACTTGAGCCCTGACCCAGCTACCAATAGCTGCTACAAGTTGCTTTCCTTCCTGATCCTCGGTGTTGCTATCTGTGAGAGGGAAATACTGAATCCTACCTTAGGACTGTATGGAGATCTGTTAGCATAAATCAACTCTGAATCCATAAATGCTAGTTTCCTTCCAAATACTATACTTTGTTGTGGAAGTGTTTTATATCTATGAAATGCATTACCTTTCCCCAAATTTTTGTCATTTTTTTACTTTTTTTTTTATCACAATCCTGTGAAGTAACTAAGGTAGATAAAATTAAATCTACTTAGCATTTAGGAAAACCATGGAGGAGAGGTTATTTAGAGCTGCTGCAGGTCACAGCACAGCTGGTGACCAAGGTGAGCTAGATGGGAGTCCTCTGACCCTCAGCCCTTCCCCTTTCAGCCTCTTACAGGTCTCCTGATGTTGGACAGGAATGCCTCCACCTGTGTGTCCCTGGGTACTCAGGTGCCTCCTGTCCTCTCTTCCATTTTCTTTTATTCATTTGTGACTGCTTCTTCTTTGTGCACATATTACCTCCTCTGCATTATTTATTTGGAGGGAAGCGATTAGTACAAGTGCTAATGTGAATCTCTGTTTCCCTTCAAAATATCACCCTTCTTATGCTTCTTTCCAAAGAATGTTTTGAGTATTTAAAATAAGTACAACTAGATAAGCATATGTTAAAAGGTATTTATCACTATCTTGGCAAAGGTCTTAACTCAGATTTATTTCAAGCTGAAAAATGTTAGGTGTTAAAAAAAAAAGCCTTTGATGAAGCCAATTAGTAATCACGTTTATCTAGACTCTTTACTATGCTTTTGATTTAATCAAAATAGAAATCAAATTTTAAAACTCCACCCAAACTAAGGAAAACTTTTTCTAGCTCACAAGAATTTTTCAAAGGTAATTTTCTAGCTGGGTGTGGTGATGCACACCTATAATGCAGCAGCTTGTGAGATTGACAGAAGCATTTCAGGTTCAAGGCCAGCCTCAACAACCTAGCAAGGCTCTAGGCAGCTTAGTGAGACCCTGTCTCAAAAAAAAAAAAGGCGGGGGGTAAGGCTGGGAATATGGCTCAGTATTAAAGTGCCTCTGGATAAAATCTCCAGAACCCTCCCCCCCGAAAAAAAGGTAATTTTCTAATCAGGCTTCTAAGCTTCTAGGTGGACATTTGGCAAAATTATAGATTGTAAGTAATCTATAGCTGTTTATAAAGGTGAACAAGCTGTCCCATTAAGTCAAGGCTAAGAGTTATAAGGAAATTACTATTTACCATATAGATAATGTTTATTGAAGGCTTATTATTTGTACACTACCAAGCACTTTCTAGTCTTTGCTCCTTTAAAATTGTACCATAGCACTATTCTTGCACCCATTCTAAGTATAGAAAGTTGAGTCACAGAACAATGAAAGTTATTGGCTGAAAGTGTCCCATAGATTAATTCTATAAATGGGACAAAAGGCAACTAAACTCATGTTTATGTCACTGTTATTCAGTTTTCATCTCTGAAACAAAATGCCTGACAAAGTCAACTTAAAGAAGAAAAGATTTATCTTGGCTCACAGTTTCAGAAGTCTCAGTCCATGGTCAGCAGGCTCCATTGCTTTGTGCATAAGATCAGATAGAGCATCGTGGCGCTTGGCATGGTGGGGGAAAGCTCCTCACTTTATGGCAGACAGAAAGCAGAGAGAATGGAAGGGTCCAAGAAAAAAAGATGGAGCCTTCAAGGACATTGGTCCAACACCTAATTCCTCCAACTAGACCACAATTCTCATGGTTTTCACCACCTCCCAATAATTATAAATATATCAGTGGATTGACCCATTGATGAGATCAGAACCCTCATGATCCCACTGATGCCCAAAGGCCCTACTTCTGAAAATTGCTGCATTGGAGAAGAAGTCTTCAACACAGGAACTTTTGGGGGACATTTCAGATCCAAATTATAACACACTACTTTTAAAAAGTGCATGCTCTTAACTTTATGGATTCAATAATTTCATCTACAAGTATTTATGGAGAACTGTCTAATAATCTCTCAGCAGAACTCAAAATTATGGAGACACAGAAGCAAGCAAGAAACTCTGCCCTCCTCAACATCCCATTGGGAGCAGATAGAAAAATCAATATGTGGACTAATCACTGCATATGGTGATAAGTGCTACAAAGAAAAAAGGAAAAACAAACCAAGGGGACAAGATGGAGCAAGGCAACGGTGGCCAACAGTTCCTGTGAATGCTAGTGACCCTGGAACTAGGTCTCTAAGGAAGTTGCCTGCCATGGTGAACTGGAGGCAGAATCTTCTGATAGGCTCAGCCAGCAGTATGGGGAGAGGTCAGAGGAAACAGAAAAAAGGCAGGGTAGCTGGAGCATAGTGAGATTGGAGACCACAAGGATGGAGCCTCCTGACATTCTCGAAAAGAAAATAAACACCAGCATATAAACATTTAACCAGCCTAATTCAAAGACTGCCAAGAGTTACATACTAACAGGTATTTATGTCCAACACTTTATTAAGAGACAGACTTAACCTGAAAGTCAAGTTAGTTTACTTTTTTATATTTAGATAGGAAAAGAATCCCATTTTCAATATTGCAAATTAGTTCTAGTTTGTTTTGTTAGATATGTGGGGACTATTAAAATTTGAGGCAAGCATCCTCTGATTTTAATTACAAATTCTGGTTAGGAATGTTGCTCAGTGGCAGAGTGCTTGTCTTCAGGCCCAAGGCCCTGGGTCAGTCCTCAGCACTGAAAAAACCCTGCAAATTCCTCAAATAGGTGTTTTATATTATTACTATTTACAACACAAATGTTGATACATCATTGTTATTGCAATTCCTTTCGATAAAAGGACACAAAAGAAGGGTTCAGTTTTACACTGTTTAATTTGATCTTTGTAAACTTCAAGCATACAAAGCATTCACTAGCACTTAGAAAATTCAACCTTTTAAAGTGTACAATTCAGTGTCTTTCATCATTTTCACAAATTGTGCAACCATTACCACTGTCTAATTCTAGAATACTGTCATTACACCAAAAAGAAACCCTATATCCATTAGCAATCACCCTCTATTCCCTCTTGACCCCAGTTTCTGACAACCACTCATCTATGTCAGCTTCTGTGGATTGGCCTTTCAGAACATTTCTTATCAGTGAAGTCATACAATGCATGGCCTTTTGTGGCTGGCTTCTTTCATGTGCCATGGGCTTTTCAAGCTCCACCTGTACCATAACATGTATCAGCAAGTCATTTCTTTCCATGACCGAATAAGACTGGGGCACTGTGGTCTATCCATTCATCAGATGGTAACATGCGACGTGCTTCCATTCTTTGAGTATTATGAACATTCATGTACAAGTTTTGTGTGACTATATTTTTTTTAATCTCTCTTAGCTATATATACCCAGGAATGGATTTACTGAATCATACAATAACTCCATGTTTCACTTTTTAAAGAACTGCCCAATTATCTTCCAAACTGACTCTACCATTTTACATCCCCACAAGTCATGAGGGTTCCAGTTTCTCCACATTTTCTTCAGTACTCAGTATCAACCATATTTTATTCTAGCCTTCTTATAGGGTTCAAGGAGTATCTCATCACCATTTTTTCTTTGCATTTACCTAAAGACTAATGATGTCAAGCATCTTTTTATATGCTTATGGTTAATACTTATTTTATTCACTTATAATATTTTGTGTTTCTATCTACCAAACTGCAAATTCTTTATGAGTAGATATGATGTCATGCACATGTCTCTGCATCTCCTAAAACTGAAATGAATAGAAGAGTGAGCAAGCTAAACAAAGAACATGAAATTTCCCCCACATGAAATTTAATTCCTTAAATTTGGATGTTCCAATAGAACATCCTGCTAAAAATAAAGAAAAAGAAAATAAAAAAATATGTTGACACCATGCTAAGAACTTAGAGAAAGGAAAGTTCTGTTAAGTTTGGATCACCTAAAGGTGCAGCATTTGGACTGAGGTTTTGATGACCACTAGGAGCCAGTTAAGCCAAGAGCTCAGGGGCAAGAGCAGTGCTCTCCAGGGAACAACGGGTGCAAATGGCACAACCCATCATCACAAGAAGGATGATGAAGAGAGATGACATCCAAGAATCAGAAAGTACCAAATCTCCAAAAGCCTTGTGACAATGATGAAGCTTTATCATGGTGGTCATCAAGGCTGCTCATCATTTTTGGTTCACTCATTCAGTGAAATGTTGCACAATATCTGTTCTCTAGTCAAGTGAATGCAAGCGAGGCCATGCTACTCATTTAACCAATAAAAACTGAGAAGTCAAAGAGATGGGTTGCATCCCCCACAGAAGCTTAAAAAGTCAGCCTGGGTTCACCTCATGCATCCTCATTGTCCCATTGTTCAAGGCAGCCTTGGCCACCATGGGGCTTCCATCTACTCAGGTCCCAGGTGCCAATGACAACCACAGCCTCCCACAGACTCACAATGGTGTGCTGCACACAAGAAACATAAACACCTTTTAAAGAACTTAACCTATTCAGACTGATGTGATTTTTTTGTTTTATGGTTTTTGAAAAAAACATAGTGGGGACTAAACTGGGGCATCACTTGATATGAATCATGTTTTAAAATATGTGTCAATAAATTGCAAAAAGGACAAGGAAGGAGGAAAGAGAAAGAGCTTCTAGAAAAGCAGTTACAGTGTCCAGCAAAGCATTCACTGGGGCTTGGATGAAAATGATTAAATTAGAAATGTACAGAAATCATTCAAATCTGCAATAGATCAAAGGTGGGGAGAATGAAGAAAAGAGCCACTTCCTGTCCCTCTCCCTTCCAGTCCTACTGCCCTTGCAAGGAGGATAGATAAAGCTTCCTGGTGAGAGAAGTCAGCATATCAGTTACTGGGGTTCAGTAGTGTTCGGCCCCAGGCTCCACCCTCTGCCTCCATCACCAGCACCACCACTCTGTACCCCAGCTGAAATCAACAGCTAAATTTTCTTCTTCACATGATCCCATTATCTCATCACTGTGAGCCATCAGAGTAGGAGAGCTTGAGTCACTAAGCACGAAACTTGCTCACCATTCATTTAACCTTGGACTGGTACATAAATTCAATTTGTGTTCACCTCTCCTCCGACAACCAGCTCTGCCTGTGACTGACACAAACGAGGCACTATCCACAGTGAGGCAGCTCAACAGGGAAGAAAAATCAAACGAGGGTGGTTCACGGTGCTACTGAGGCAATTCCCTTACTTATAATTATTCTTGACAACCAGAAATTTGTGGAAAGAAAAGATGTTCAGATTATGTTGTTTCCAGCAGGTTTGCGATTACTTGACTTCAGTGAGGGAATTAGATATCCCTTTTCTTTATAATAACCACAAATGTTTTTTAGAAGATTAAGCAGTTTTTGCTGTAAATACTATTCAGTGTGAAATTCTATTTGCCTAATTGTCTCCTGTAGCAAAAAGGGAAAAATTGTATCATTGCTTTACCCACAAAATATCCAGTGGTTTAGAGAAGACTTAGGGCGATGAGACCATAATTGTGGACTCGGCATCGCCTAAGAATGGATGGCAGTGAGCAAGGGAAATATTTCTTGCATAAAATATTTCTGGTTCAATATCTCACTGATAAGAGGCATTTTATTTTTGGAAGCATTTTTTACAAGTCAATGCTCAATAATATAAAGTTGTTTTAACACACCATATGCCTTAGGAGAAGAACACTTCTCAGTTGTAATAAGTGTGTGCAGCCTCGTCAGAGTAAAAATAATAGTGTTGAGTGTTTGTACAGAGAGAAAGTGGAAGAGAGGGCTCCCCAGCCTCCAGCACTGTCTCTCTAAAGACCTAGAGCAGCTCTCCAGCCAAGTGTGCATGGAGTCGCCTGGGATCCACATGCCCAGACAGCAACTCAAGTCGGGCAAGAGAAAGAAGTCAAACTGAAGGGAGAGCAACAGCCCTGAATGGGAATTCAACTGAACTTGTACCAAATGAGGCTGAGAAAATTTTAAAACGGACAGTAGAATGTCGCCTTTTGCTAACAGTGTAAAGGGAATTCAGGAAAAACACATAGACATTTATAAAGTTAAAAAATTAACAAAATAAACAAAAATTTCTTTTGCAATCACTATCTAACAGAATATTGTCCCTTTCCAAAGATGTCCACGTATATCTTTAGATCCCCAGAACGTGTGACTGTGTTAAATGTCAAGGAGGAATTTCACTTACAGATGAATTAAGGTTCTGAACAACTGGTTTCACAATGGAGCAATTGCCCAGATTATCCAGGTGGACCCAATGTGATCACTAAGGTCCTTACAAGTGGAAGAGCCAGTGGAATAGGGAAGCTAAGGTTTAAGATGTTTAGCTGATGAGTGGCAAAGTCAGTACTTTTTGGAGCAATCAGGGTTTTTTCTACTATAACTTCACTTCAGTTCTTAGATGGAACCTGGGACTCTTTTGTATTCTTTCTCCTTTGCTTTTATTCCCTGTTTTAAATCCTCTACCCAAAACTGTGTGCAATTTTCCTAGTGGACACCCCTGTAGTGTTTTGTAAAATATTCAGTAGAGATTCTTATTCCACATAAGTATCAAAAGAAGACCAGTCTATCTAGATGAAATGAGACAGAGGGAAAAGCAAAGATCATGCCTGCAGAGGTTGTTACCTGGACCTAGAGACATACAGGGCACTGGACATTTTGTTTTCCTTCTGAGAATTTGGATCCCTTTCTGCTAAAACAAACCCAAGCGATTTCTCTGCTAAGAGATCAGGCTGATTATTAATACAATGCATGGCAACATCTGTGGTTTGCACATTGTTGAACTAAAAAGGCTCTAATGTGTTGGAGCAGAGGCCAAGCAACCAGTATCCATGGCAACTCCGTGTTTAGTTTCAACCGACAGTCGTGGAGAGCATTCAATCAGATTCTTATATTTGTCTAAAAGGCACCCAATAAATATTTCCCATAGCCAACATTTTTGCCTTGGCTCTGAAACAAAGGAAACCTAGACCTGGGTGGAGGAGGGGGACAGGGAAGAATTCACCACGGAAGGACTGACTTCAGGAAAGTTAAAATTAATGTTTCAATTTTCAAGCAGCAAAGAATTAAGGGAATTATAAGAGGTGTGAATGTAGAATGAAGCTGGGGGGAGGAAAAGGAATCAAAATTCCTGGTTCCAATTTTATCATTAAAAAGTGATTTCTTTTTTAAAGTTGTGAAATTTGCTTGTGTTTACAAACTAAGAGTCCACCATTGGGTATTGAGAGTCCACCCAGGAATTAGGCAAGGCACTTTATAAACATTATCTCTAGTCCTCAGCAAAAATAAGTAAATAATAAAAAGGTGACAAGAAAGCTATTATCATCTCCATTTCACACTTAAGAAAACTTCAGTAAAGAAGGTTTAAACAACTTAGCCACTGTTTACAGAGTCTACCTGTGAAGGATTTGCACTCAGGTCTATCTGACTTAAAAGTCTCTGCAATGCTTCACATTCTGAGTGGACCACATCAAATTGATTAAATAAAAAGAAAAAAAAAAGAGTTCCCATCCTTGTTTGAATGTTTCAATAATACAATATTGTGGCAAATAATAAAATTCAAATTCAACTTTGAAATTGTTGATCACTTTAATAGTCTTGTCAAAAATTAAACACTCCATCTTTAACTGGAAAACAATGTGTGAATATTCTGTATCTGCATGTGATCTGCATGTGTTCATTCTAAGTCAACAAAAAGCGGAGTCAGGGAGGTGAGATCCAGCCAGCTAGATGCTGGAAATGTGAAAACGTCACCCAAAGAAGCTGGAAGGGATCTGAGCAGAAAATTAGACAAGAGAAGCTGCCTCTTGCTTTGTAAGTATCTAAAACCAAAGTTTCCCTTAGCTTTGGGAACTTGCTAACATCCCTAAATTGAATGACTGATTTATCTCTTAGGTCCATTAAACCATCTCAAACACCTGCAACTTTCAGTATGATACCAAGTCTAATCTGAAAGAATGGGCTTTGCTTTTTGAAGGCATAAACAGCTGTCTCTGTGAGTAATGTTAATTATTTAAGTAGCGTAAAAAAAACAACTGTATTAAGATATGATTAACACAATAATAAACTGCATATGTTTAATGAACACAACTTCTTAATTTGTGACATATGTATACCTTTGAGAAAAGATCACCAGAGTCAAGAAAAGGAACTCATTTTCCCAAGTTGAGCTCCAAAGTTAGTTTCCTCTTGTTTCTCTGACATTCCTCCCTCCACTCCTTCCCTGCTCACCCCCTGATCTGCTTCCCATCATCACAGATTAGCTAGCATTTCCTAGAATGGAAGATACACTTCTAAATTCTCCTGACACCAAGTTAACAACCCTAGGAAACAAATAAAAGATCATCACAGTCTTTCAAATGGAAGAAACACCAAGGCCTGGACTTAGTGTCCTGTTTTGAACACAATCTCTCATCCAGTCCTTTCTGCCAGTTGTGATCTCTGGTGACTTTGTTTCAGACAAGCTACCTGGGTCTGGCCCTCACAGGGTCACCACATCTCATTCTGCTGTCTCAACCTCATGCCTTCCTCCACACCTGCCAGAGGAAGGAGTCAGTCATGCCTCCAGGTCACCATTTGTCCAGATAAAGACAAGCCAGAATGAACAGGCAAACACAGGAGCATCCCCACTGCCTTTTGGTGCCCAAGTCAGATATTCCTAGACCTGATGGCCCCAGTGTGTGGCCCCAGTGACAGTCACAGGCTCTAGGAAACACAGGAGCTAATTTTCTTCACACGCAATTAAACTCACACACCAACTTTAGACCTAACAAATCTGATCCATCTCAACCAAGATAGCTGTAACACTTGCTCCCGCTGGTATGGACTCATAACACGCTTAACTGGCTCAAGTGGACAGTTGGTTCAAGGTTTATTTCTAAGTTTTTGTTGGAGCTCTTGTTTATTGGCTTTAGGAGTTCAATTGTATTTTTAAAAGATATTAAAATAATTTTTTAAAAATGTCTTTTCTATTTACCCACATGTGTGTATTCCTGGCACCCTCTGTCCTTTCTCTAAACTACACTGCAATTTGTTTTCCCTTTCCTTCTGCCTGAGGGATTTCTTTAACATGTCTTGCAGTGCAAGGTCTGCTGGCGACAAATTTTCTCAGATGTTGATCATAAGAAAAAGTCATTATTCTGCCTGCCTTTTCTAAACACACTGTCACTTGACAGAAAATTCAAGCACACAGGTTTTTTCTTTCCACACTGGTGACAAAAATCTGTGGCTCTTATCTTTGTCCCTCTATAGGTAATGTGGTTCCTATCTTCATGGAAGATTCTTCTCTTTCTCAGTGATTTCCATTTGGATTTTGATGTAGCTTTGTGTGGGTCTCAATATGTTTTCTTCTACTTAGGATTTTTTAGCTGTTTGGATCTATAGGGTTATAGTTTCCATCAAATCTGGCAAGTGTTCAGCCATTGTTTCTTCAGGTAGTTTTCTGACTTCCCTTCCTTCTGAGGCTATAATTAAATGTACATGAACTTACCTTCAACCTTCCACAGCTCACTGAGGCTTCCTTCCCCTACCCTGCCATTTTTCTCATTATACTTCAATTTATATGGTTTCTATTGCTGTCTTCAAATTCATTGCTATTTCCTTCTGTAATATCTAATCAAGTCCTGGATTATTTTATCCTGTCTAGTGGATATTCAATTTTTTCATCTTCCAAAATTACATTTGTGTCTCTTTCCTATCTTTCATTTTTCTCCTCACTATATGCAAGGTTTTTTTTAAATGTTATATCCTCAAGCATATTTAGAAGAATTTTAATAGCAATTTTAAAAATCTTTTCTACTAATTCCATTGTCTCTCTCATTTGAGGGTTATATTTCTACCTAATGATTTTTTTCCCATTATGTGTCACATATTTGTAAATCTCCACATGCCTACAAGTTACTTATTGGATTTCAGACACAGTGCTTTTACCTTGCTGGGTGCTGGATTTTGTTGACTTCCCTGAAAGACTGTTGAATTTTGTTTTGGCCCCTATATTTTCTCCCTATTGCTGCTATAATGAATCACCAACAACTTTGTAGCTTGAACAACAAAGTCTGCTCTCCTGTAACTCTGAAGGGCAGAGTACAAAATGAGTCTTATGGGGATAAAGTCTTATCAGTAAGTCTGTTCTCCTGAGGAATCCAGGGAAGAGGCCATTTCTTGCTTCTGCAAGCCTCTGGTGGCTGCTGGCTTTTCTTGGCTGTGGCCACATCACTCCAGTCTCTGCTTCCTCAGTAGCCTTCTCCTCTTGGCCTCTGGATTTTGCTATAGCAGGTCTGGAACAACCTCTCTTCTGGGACTAACTTAACCCCGTTATTAAGGTACAACCCTTCTGAGGACTTTGCCAAATGCTCTGGAATAATAAGCCATGGCTTGTGGGAATGCAACCTGTTCCTCTTGAACTTCAGAAGTTTTCAGTTCACTGCCTTCCAGTGCTCCTTCCCCAGCCTCAGGCCTTTTCCTCTCCTACAGATACATATAATAGGTACTTAGGAGGATCCATCTACAAATCTAAGACTCTCCTCTGACTCTTTCTCCTCCCTCCCTGCAGGTACTTTCTCTCAAGCAGGCTCCCCTCAAATTTTAGCTGCCTTCAGATCTCTGAACTCCAACTCCATAAGGCTACTGACCCTGCTTCAGTTACCAAGTTCAAGGCAAATACTGAGACAATCATATGGCTCCCAGGTCTCTTTTTTTAATTATCACAGTCCTGCAGAGGCCTGTTGCTCATTGCCTGGAAATAATTAGTTTCTGTACTTTTCCTGCTTGTAGTTGTTTATGACCCCTCATGGGGAGAAACAGAAGACTCCAGAAGTTGTGTTTAAAACAGTCAATAAGGAAAAAAATAGAAAAGCTTACCAAGTGAAGTAAGAGTTTCAACAGCACCTTCAAAGAAATGCCAGGGCCCACATCCATAGGTGCAAAGGTAACAGGTGATCATTTGTATGATTAAGTAAATCCCTTTAGCCCAAGATTATTTCAACTTAATACCTTGAAATTTAATACACACCCTTTTGTCCATTATATAAAGTATTGCAGAGCTGTTAATGTTATTTTCTTTTGAACTAACTAATGTTGGGAAGCAGACTTGACAAGATAATCTCGATGAATTTTTTTATCTTAATAAATATCATAGCACACAGAAAAATGCTTGTCATATGTGCAGCTTAATACACTGACCACAAATGGAACTGCAAGAGTGTCACCAGGGCCCTGATGATCTTCATCCCAGATGCTTCCGCTCATGGTCCCCTCCCACTTTTCCATCTCCTTCCTCCATGACCAGGAATTTGTTGTGTCTATTTTTTGCATTTTATAAATTAACTCACAGTTTTAATTTCTTTAAATTTTGTGAGAGTCACCTGTATTTTTGTGTATAGGTGGTCATTTTGAGTGACTAACACTGTAAAAATTCAACACAGATTTATATGTCCTTTCCATTATTGGTGGATATTTACGAAATTTCCAATTAAAGGTTATTACAAATGATGCTGCTAGGAATATTCCTGCCAATGTCTTTTGGTGCGCGCACACACACATACACACACACACACACACACACACACACACTCTTAGACATTTACCTAAGAGTGGAATTGATGGTCTTAGCTTATGTGCATGTCCAGGTGCTGGAGATACTGTCAATCAATCCTTTAAAGGTGCTTGTAATATGGGTCTCTTTACAATACCAGCAGTCTATTTCAAACAACCCAGGAGCAACTTGTGTCCCCCAGAATATAAGAGTTTAGCATCAACAAGTAAAATCAAATTTCCATTTCCATAGCATCTATTCAGGTATCATTTCTTCTAGGTCACTTAAGCCAATGATGGGACACAGACATTATTTAATAAGTTAAAATAAAGCAAATTAAATTAAAAATCTAAAACATGAAAATTGAGGATTGTTGTATCTTTGCTTCGTAGCAACAAAATACTTTTAATCCAAAACAGTTTTCTGCAAAATCTTCATGTACAAAACCTGTAAAAGCCAAGAAACTCCAGAGATACATTTTTGGAACCACGGGGCTCAAAAAAACTATTTTGGAAACAGTTCTCTGGTCAATCCCCCTGCATTTCAGATGAAGAAATTCAGGCCCACTGCAAAAAAAGCACCTTCATGGGAAGTAGTGGGCTCAGCACTCACCCCTCCTATTGCACCACATCCTAATTTGGACTCCAGCACTGAGATACTCAAGATCCTGAACAATTCAGAGCATGTGGTAGTAGATTTTGGAGCTTCACATCCTCTCAACAATACTCAATTGGTTATTTCCCCTCATAGTTGCTTAATTTATGTACAACCACATATTCTCCTTCTAAGAAAATGAACCCTCTCCACCCTGAGAAAGGAAAATCCTCATAGCCACAACACCCAAATGCTAGTTCAGAGCACAACATGGATATGAAATATGGAATGTGGACAAAATTTATAACCCCCTAAAGTGTTTTGGAAAGCAACTGCTTTGAGAATATACTTCCTCTAGGCTTGACCCAAATAACTTCCTCAAAGCATTAGGAAAATATGATTTGAACTTTGTACAAAGAATTGATGGCAGATCTGATTTCTGGAGACATACAGATCTTGCACATCAAATAGCTCTTTTAAAATTTTGCAAAGACTTGAATAAAACCAAATTAAATTTTTCCTTAAAGAACATATGGACTTTCAAAAAGGCAAGGGAAGAGGTGGCTGGCAAAATATGTTTTCAGTTTTAACACATTTTTTAAACAAAATAAAACAAAAATCATGGCTGGATTGCCTGGGCCCATAAAAATTACCACTTTTCCTGTCACTGACCTGCAACTACTGAAGTTTTTCTGATTATTTTGTATGAAATTGGCTATCTTTGTGCTAATAGTACTTGCGCGGTTACAGGAAATGGGCAGGTGCTAAAAGGCAAAGCAAACACCAGCACTGCAAACCCATGAAATCAACAGTTCCCTGTAAATCATCTGAAACAAGGGCGATTTCCAGGAACCGACAAAGGTAATTGTGGATTATACACCCAGCTGCTGGCTCCAAGCCTTTTATGGCGAATTTGAATTTAACATAAAAGATGAAGACAGAGGTAAAGATGTAGCTAAAGACAAAGAAGGGGAAAGAAGGAATTCTAGAACTATTTTATCAAATCAATGCATTATTGACTGGAAAATGAGAGTTTTGTTATTGAATTCACAGATCTTCCCAAAGTGTACTGACAATTTTTACTTGAGAATTTGCATGAGGAAATTTGTCAGAACCCAAGTGCAACAACCATTCTATTAACCAGAAGTTTTCAAGCATTGTGTTGGTCAGTTTTGCACCACTGTGACCAAAATACTTGAAAAGAAAAACTTAGAGGAGAAAATACTTATTTTGAGCTCATGCTTTCAGAGGTTCAGTTCATGGTGGGCAACTCCATTGCTGTGGGCCTGAGATGAGGCTGAACAGCATGGTAGGAGGGTGTGGTGGAAGAAAGCTTCTTAGGTCAGGGAAGTCAGCCAGCAAAGAGAGAGAATGAGGAGCCAGGATGGGAGGAACAAGATACAACCCCAAGGATTTGCCCCTAGTGACCCACCTCCTCTAGTCAAGCCCCACCCACAGATAGTTACCACCCATCACAGTAGTCCTTTCAAATTATTAGTCCATTATATGGGTCAATCCACTTATTAGGTTATACTTCTCATATTCTAATCATTTCACATCTGAACATTACTGCACTAAGATAGGAGCTTTTGTGGGACACCTCATATCCAAACCATAGCAAACATATATTCATCGGTTTTTTAAAGTAATTCATCCTATCTCTGTCATAGTCTCAGCATGCAGTCAGATAATCTCTTCAATGTTTATGAGAGATGAATTACATCATTATATTAGGACTCTTTCCCCAAGTAATTAAGAGAAGGTCATGGACATAGCAGAAAATTGAGGCAACTTAGTCAATGTTGGGCAAAAAAGAAGGAACATGTGCTTCCAACTTGATGAGAATGAGGGGATTCAGGTGTAATGAAAGGGTCCCTACTCTGCTCTCCCACCACAAATTCTAGTTGTACCCCTCCAACAGCCCCACCTGGATGGTACGTTAGTACAACCTGTGGGAATCAGTATGGAGGTTCCTCAGAGGAACCACCATGGGACCCAGCTATACCACTCCTTGGTATTTATTCTGAAGAGTTAATGTCAGAATACAATAGCAATACATACATACCCATGTCTACAGCAGCACAATTCACAATACCCAAAGTATGGAAGCAGCCTAGATGTTTGTCAATGGATGAATGAATAAAGAAAATGTGGTCTCTATATGCAATGGAGTTTTATTCAGTCGTAAAGAAAAATGAAATTATGTCATTTGTGGGAAAATGGATGGAACCTAAGAAACTTATGTTAAGTGAAATAAGCCAAACTCAGAAAGACAAGTGTTGTGTGTTTTCTTACAGATATGGGAACTAAAGAGGAAAAAGGAAAATAAAGGTATTGGGCAGGGAATCTCAAGAAAGTGGAAGGGAGAACAGCAGAGGAAAGGGATTGGGGAAGGCCGGAAGGAAGGGAAATACTAGGGAATGATATCAGCCAAGTTATATTGTTGAATCATGTGCATAAATGAATATGTAAACAAAACCCACCTTTACATATAATTATAATGCACAAATAAAAAATAACCCCACCACCTTAACACAAGCTAAATTCTGTCATACAGAATCCTTGGATATGCAGTGTTCCTCTATGCCCCTGACTCTAGCAGGGGGCATTTTTTATCTCTGTTCCTTTTTCCCAAACCTGCTATTTCCACATTGAAGACATCAAGTCCTTCAATGTTGTCCTAGACACAGCAAATCACTCACTCCTAATACTAACAAAGAAAACTAGTCAACATTTATCATTGAACACTTACATATTATTCTAGGAATTTTATTTAACTTAAAACAGCAGGATTATGAAGTGGTGATGGTTAGGATTTTTGTGTTACAGACAAGGAAAGTGTGGCTTGCTTTTAAGAAGAGAAATGGAGAAAGAAGGAAAAGCAACTAGATTCATGAAGAGAAAGAACAGGTGACCCCCTTCCCGTTCTGAATTAGTTCCTCTCTCCTGAGTTCAGTATCAGTTATTCCACCATAGTAACATTATTCTCCAGATGGTTTTCTACCCTCAAGTGTCTCAATAAAAGATAAATAGAGCTCTTAGACAAAGACAACAGAATCCACTCCAGTTAGAGAAGCATAAAGGAATTTAGTGAAAGATACTATGTGGCTCATAGGATCTCTCTCTGTGAGACCACAATTACCATACTTACACTATACTACCCAGGATGGATAGAGATGGGTGAAACATAGCCAGAAAAACCATTCTAGCACACCACAAGACCCTGCAAGAAAACCACCATTGCCAACACTGCCCAGTAGCGCTCGGATGGGTGCTGGAAACAGCGCCACCGCTGCCTTACATTTCTTCCACCATGCTTGTTAGAAATGTTAGTCTCCGCAGCATACTTTCCCTTGCAGACATTTGTCTTCATTTCTACATCTGTGGGTCTTTTCACTGGAAGATCTTGGGTCATATGCCAGCACCTTAACTTCAAAATAGTTAGAACAATTTATTTCTGGCATTCCAAGCTGTATAGTAAAGGAAAGCAATCTCCACGAGGCTTGGAACCAGTGTTGAGGCAACATGCAGACAATAATTAGTAGTTACCAAGTAAATGGAGATGAACACTGAGGAGACCCAGCATGGGGGCTTGACTGGCTTCTAAGGCAGCCAGAGGTGGATGACAGAAGAGTCCCCAGAAGAGTAGAGAGAGGTTCCAAGATGGTGCTACTGAAGTTTAAGGATAGGAGTGTTTACTGTGATTCCAGGATTACACAGTGTATACATGTCTCAAAACATCACATGGTACCCATAAATATGTATGATTTTCATGTCCTCATATGTCCATTAAAAAGTTTTTTATATAAAAAGGAGATAATAGATATGTTATTCTTCTGGTGGAAACCTGGGAAAGAAAAGGATGAACCCATCTGAAAGAAGGCCAGAGTGACAGTAGCTATTTCCAGGCAGTGCATCCATTCTGTTTAATTTATGTTCATGTTTATATTGGAGCTGCCCAGCTTGTCTTTCCACAAATTATTTCAAGCCATTCAGAGACAAGCTGAGGCAAAACAGGAAAATGGAATCACACAAACAGAGATGTAAACTGGGAGAAGGAGGAAAAAGCTGTAGACTGGATAGAAAATGCTTCAAAAATAAAAATCTACTCAACTATTTATAATATTCTTGACACTGTTGGCATGACTAGCAGCTGAAATTTACAACGTTCAGGAAAATTATCATTCTAAAATTGTACCTTACTTAAGATGATTTTAGAGAAACATGAAGTACTATAAAACAGTTGATTAAAACAAGCCTCTGGTAGTAGATATTTCAACAAAATGATCATTTGAAGAGTAGGATTCATCCAGTGGACTTTAGGAAATCAAGATTGAGTGAGTTGGCCTAGGACTCGTGGAGCAAAGGTCTCCTGGCAAGACCAGCCAGTAGGTAATGATACCCCCTCCAGTCTCTGCCTGTCACCTAACTGTCACCTCTATTCCACAAAATGTGTCAGTCTCTGAAAGTTTTGTGTTCATTTATTGATTTGGAGACATATTGTGGGTCTCATCTCACAAGAAAGTGAGTTCCATAAAAGTCATGGCGATGTTTAATTCTACCTCTGTATCCTCATGTCTTGGAACAATCCCAGTGCATGACTGGAACTCTCAATAAAGGTTGTTCCCTGGCCATAGTAAGTAGTAATGCCTTCCTTCTAGAACTGTTAGATCAATTGTATCACTGTGCTTGAACCAATCAGAACAGCACTTAGCAAAAAGACCATAATAAATGGTAGTTGTTATCATTCATTTTGGAAAAGTACTCATATTCTTGTGTACAACCCTAGCAATAAATGTTTCTTCTAAAAGACTTTTGCTTAAGAAACCTGGATTCTAAATCTGGATTTTAGTTGGAGGATCACTGGTGGTCTCCTAGCATTTGCATCTGCATGTGGTCCACAGGCTGGTCTTTGCAACATTAATGTTTAATACGATGCAATAATATACATTTACATCTGCTACAGATTAATAATTTAGACGTGATATTTAATACGAACCAGAATTCAAATCCTTAGTGAGTCTTCAAAAGTATTGCCATCTGGTCCCCAAGTCCTGGGGAATATTTTGTGGTGAGAAACCAGAAGTGGAAGTCTTCCGGTCCAAGGGGTTTCTCTGCTTCTCTGGCCCCTCCCACCAACAGAAGTGGCCTTGGGAAACAAGTAATTAAGAAAGGGTTAGGACTTCAGGAACAGATAGAACTGGACCCGTGGATAACTTTGCAAGTTATCATTCAAGGTTGCTCTGTGTGTTTGCCCACAGAACGTTGCCATCCCAGAGTGTGGGCAGTGGCAGGACTTCAGGAATCGCCTGGGCCAGCCCTTTGTGCCGCAGAAATGGAGGCCCAGAGGAAACATGAATGGTCAAAGACCCACTGACGATTTCTGGAAGAGCCAGCACCATCCATGGATAAGCCACTTGTCCATCCCCTCTACTTTCCTTTTCTCTCTTTTGTGCTTTTTGACTATCTGTTTGTTCTGGGGATGTCTCTTGTTAGTTTGTTTTCAGATTTTTCGAATTTTAATTTTGTTTTTAGCTGACACAAAATTATACATATTCATGGGGTACAGTGTGTTCCTTTGATACACATATATACTACGTAATGATCAAATCAGGGCATTGAGCATATCCAGCACCTCATACATGCATCTGTTCTTTGTGGTGAGAACATTCAAAAGCCTCCCTCTACTGACTTTGAAATACTCAATGCCATATTGTTACCAGAGGCATCGTCCCATGCAACAGAGCACCAGAACGCACTCCTCTTATCTAACTTTGCACCCATTCTTCAGATTTTTTCGGTTAGTTCAGTCGTTATTCCCCAGGCAGGTCTGGGGAACAGGAGAGAAACCTCAATTCCCCCAGTGTTGGGCCCACCCATACCAATTTCTTTACTGGTAAGAACTTAAGAGCTTAATGAAAAATGAAGTTGACATTGTTTCCTCAGAAGGGGCAGTTTACGTTCTAATTTCCATTCTGTCCAGAAACATGAAGACAGAATATGGTAGTAAAAGTGTTGCATGTTCCAACTTTGGCAGAACTGAGACTAAATTCCTGCTCTGCAATAAAACCCAGTGAAAGTCCGGCGAAGTTTCCAGAAGTGACCTGTTTCCAGATGGCAACAGGCAGGGATCAGAGAAACAGAGATGGAAGGCAAAGAAACAGGTAAAGGAATCATGGCAAGAGGCAGGCAGGAGGTAATAATTGATCCTATTGTTCTTCCCCGTAGCAAGAATCCCCCAAACTGGCAACCATTGCCATGTCAATCAGTTCACCTGGACCAGGAGGGCTGATAAAAGTATTGTACATATGTAGGAGACAAAAAGAAAAAGGAAGAAGTGGTAGAGAAGAAGGAAGAGAGAGAGAGGAGGAGGAGCAGGAAGGGAGGAAGGAAAAGGGAGAGAGGGAGAAGTTCCATTTCTCCTATGATCTTGCCCAGTGGATTATATAAACCAGTAGTTCCCTGCCAGCAGCATAAGCCACACCCAGGAGCTTATTAAAAAGGCAAATTCTTGGGTTCGACCCCAGGTCATCTAAATCATAAACTCCTGGGAGGGTCCCAGCAATCTGTGTTCTAACTAACTGTCTTGTCTTCCTGATTCCGATGTGTATTCAAGTTTGAGAAGGACTGTTGTGTGTGCGCATGTGTGCCCGATAAATACCAGAGGCACAGAAAGAGCTGGTTTCTTTTGAATTCTAAACAAATCACATCTGTGTAACATATAAAACAATTTGCAAAATATGGCAAACATGATGATTATTCAAGATTTAAATAAACTGTTAAAGATTTGTTTTAATATCTTCAGTCAACTTTTTAGGCAATACGCCCTTTTCATAATAATGGTGATATTCAACTATATCCAAGATGATGGTAGGTATATTGAATTCAGTGAGCATTTCAGTATTTCAAATATAAGCAAATCCTCTCTCTGTCACATTTTGCAGATTACTTATATCATATGTGAAAGTAATTGCATTACAAAATCAAACTATGCAAAAACTTTATGGACTCCTTTATATAGAATATAAATTTTTGTATATAACAAATGCATATTTATGTACTTGTAATCAAGTACTACGTAAGAATTTGTCAAGGCAGCTGTTCCTTGTGATGTATTTTGTGAGACAAATGGGTTGTGGTGTTCATGAGTGCGGGAGCAGACGTATGTATCCCCTATGCCCAGGACATTTCTCTGATTTTTTCCCCACCTTTGCTCATGTGTTTTCCCTGGCTGAAATGTCCTACAAGGTTCTTTCAAATTCTTCTAGAAAGTTTTGCATGACCTCTGAGTTGAATGTCCAAGTACTGCCTCTGTCTTTCCTGAGCAGGCAGCTTCTGAAGCTGGAGGGATTAGCAGCAACATCTTAATTTGCAGAGGTCCAGGAGAAGAGGGAAGAGTACCAGGGGGATTGCTATTCTCTCAGGCAGATGAGAGGCTGGCTCAGCTCAGATGTGACCCTTAGAATGCTGGAGAAAGCTTGACCTTGAGATCCTAGACACAAAGGCTGGGCATACCTGCCTGAGTTCACCTTGGGGACCAACTTACTCTTCTCTTCTCTTTGTTCTGTGAGAGACACAGCAGAGTTAGACCACTGGTGCAATGGGTCCTGCCTGCTGGGGGAGTGAGATTTGCTACTCTTACACATGAAGAGAGAAGAGAGACATTATCTTTTGAGTTATAGATAGTGGCCCTAGAATTACCAGCTGGATCTAAGACCACTGTGCCTTCCAAAACTATAGGGCTACAAGCCACCCAGCATACCTCAGCAGCTGGCCTCAGCCCCAAAGAGCAGGCAAGGGGCAACATGCACTACCCCCAAATGCTGAGAGAAGAACAGAACATGGAGCAGGGGCAGAGACTAGCCAAACAGAACAGCCAGAGGAAAAAGTATTTTAAGGGAGCATTTGAGGAGACTGGAGTCCTGTCTCCTAAAACTTCAGACCAGGAGTTTTAGAATTAAGTAAAAGACCCATGCAAAATACATATTTGTGGAAAGTATTAGAAGGACATGTGCAAAAAGGAAAATATTGTGCTATAATGATAGGTTGAGAGTGATTTTTTTCTTTAATCAAGTTGTTATTTTTAAAAATATGTAAATAAAATGCCTTCTTTATTAGTTTGCTAGGTTACAAAACCCCACAGACAGTGTCTTAGACAAGAAACATGCATTTTTATAGTTCTGGGGGCTGTAAGTCCAAGACCAAGGTGTCTGTAGGTTTGGCTTTCCCTGAGCTCTCTCTCCTTAGCTTGTAGAGGGACACCCTCTTTTTGTGTCCTCTCATGGCTTTGGGTCTGTGCTTGTGCATCCCTGACATCTCAGCCATATTGAGGGCTTCACATGTATGACCTTATTTACCCTTATGCTCTACCTACAACCCCTACCCCCAAATATGGTCACACTAGGGATTAAGATTCCAACGTATGAATTTTGGGGAACACAATTAAGTCCCTAACAGTTTCTAGAAGTAAAAAGCATTTCTAAAGGATTGAGCTATGTAATATAAAGTACCAGATTTCTATGGTAGCACCACAGAAGAAAAGCACATGGACAGAGGGGTCAGGAAGGGAGTCCCATCTAACCTCTGCGCTTCAATCTGCAACCTTGAGCAACTAACTTTCCTCATCACTGGGAAGACCTTGGCACAGGAGGATTTCTTAAATTCCTTATGTTTTAAAATTGCAGTTATTTGAAAAGAAATTAGTTGCCAAAATATACCAAGAAACGATTATAAAGATTGAAGTTATTAGAGCAGCATGGTTTGCTCCACACCTTGAGAAACAAAGTGCAACCTGCTCCTTTATTCTAAATTATAGCTAATCTGTTTAATATGAGGTTCTTCTCACCATGGAGACAAGAAAATCAATTGCAACATAGTTCACATTTCACTTCCTTCTTCCCTCCCAAGGTTCAACAAAAGTCCTAGGTATTTGAATGGCACCCGGAAAGTGGGGACAGGGCCTCTGGTCTGGAATCCATCTTGGATGTGGTCTAGATGTCATGCTACTGTACTATTAGAAGGAGGACAGGTTTATGTCAGTGTCAACCCCAGGCTTCCAAGCCATGGCACCCTGTCAGCAGCTCACACAACCTTCCATGAAAGCACCCAGTCCGGCCACCAGCTGGAGCTTCATGGAAGTGGGATATGGACCCCACTCATTGAGAAACCTGCCACCTCTTGAAATCCCCAGGTTTGAAGAAACTGATGTTCTTTCTCTGAGTTCAAATAACATCCAACTCTTAGTCCTTAGACCTTCTTCTGCCTTTTCTCAAATAGTGAAATTCTCTCTCTTAATGAAAACAAAGTCCCATAAATACACCCTTGAGGCAAAGGCAGAGGTAAAGAGAAAAATATTATTGATTTTTTTCATGAGTCTGCTTATGATGATGAGTTTTATGTGTCAACTTGGCTGTGCCACGAATTCTCAAATATTTGGTCTAATGTTTATCTGGATATTTTTGTGAAGGTGATTTTAGGATGATCTTAACCCTGAAATCTGTGAACTTTGAGTGAAACATTACCCTCCATCGTGTGGGTGGACCTTATCTAATCAGTTGAAGGTCTGAATAGAACAAAAGACTAATCTCACCTGAGAAAGAAATCTGCCAGCAGAGGCCTTCAAACTTGAAGTGCAACATACTCTCTTTCCCCAGCTCCACTGCAGATTTTGGACTTATACAACATGAACCAAATCCTTCAAGTGTCTCTCTCTCTCTCTCTCTCTCTTTCCACCCATGCACATATAAATGTTTCTCTGAAGAACACTTGCTAATTCACTATTATAATCAGAAGAGCAAGATACAAATAAACCACACATTAACATATACCAGTATCTTATGGAAATGCTATAAAATAAAAGAATCGGTACCATAACATTTAAGAGGGATCAAAGAAGGTACTTACAAAGATAAGCATTTAGGCTCCTATGGAGATTCTTGAGATTCTCTCTGGACCTGTTCAGTTGTTCTGGTAATTCTCATGACTGCTGCCACGAAAGCTTGTTGATCCCTGTCTGTATGTATAAACTCCTTAGAGACCTCTTGCTTAATGAAGTTTACCTTCTTGATGGAAAAGAAAGCTTCCTGAATCCACATAAAATAATAAAAGATGGTGTTTAAGAAATATTCTCTGAGTGGTACCAACCCTCAGAGGCAAAACTCTACTAGGTGCTTGACCTAACTGATAAAGTGGAATCCCACAGGCATCGGTTTATGAGTCTAACACAGTGATCATTCAGTCGGACTTTTAGGTGAATGGGTGGAAGATGGCAGGAGCCAGGCATCTACTGTTAGAGCTGGAGGTTATGAATAACCAAGAGGAGGCGTCTGGAAAATGCAGGTACTCACAGATCAGAGGTGGAGATATCAGCAGGGTTCTTGTGCAGCGTAATGTACACATGTGGTTCATATGGAAGTATTTGTGGACGTGTGTATGGATTGGTCAGTACATATGTACGAATGTATCGTCCTTTGTCAGCCATCAGGTCCTGGAAGCAACAACACCTCAGCAGCAATCAACAAATCCAGAACCCAGATTTTGGGGTCTAATCTCATTCCCCAGCATTTTCCCTTAGAGAAATGCCTGACTTTAGGACTGGGGAAAGAAATATACGAAATGTGCATGGAGCATCCAGTAGTAGCAGAAAGAAAATAAGTACTCAAAACTTAATCAAGTATAAATAATAATGAGGACATGTCAAAGGAGCCAACTGGAAGAGCTCCCAATGGCCAAAACTGAAACAAACAACAAAATTTAGCAGAGTTGAATAAAACCTGCCATGGTCCCCTCCAAAACTCATGTTGAAATTTAGTAGCCATTGTAACAGGAGCAAGGGAGGGGCCCCTAAGAGATGACCATGCTATTATGGCCCCATTCTCATGGGTGTGATGGTGCCTTTTATAATAGAAAAGATCAAATATGGCCATTTTCCCTCCCTTCCTTTCTTCCTCTTTCTCCCGTTTTCTTTCTCCTCCCTCTATTTCCTTTCCTCCCTTCCTCCATGTGATCATAAAAATTATTTTTTAAAATCACTTAACTATGGTTTTAGTCAGCTTTGTATCACTGTGACCAAAAGGCCTAACAAGGACAGGTAGAGGAGGAAAAGTTTACTTTGGCTCATGGTTTCAGAGGTTCAGTCCACGGTTGGCCAACTCCATACCCTGGGGCCCAGGTAAGACATAGAGGTGTGGTGGAGAGAAGCAGCTCAGGACATGGTAGCAGGAAGCAGAGAGAGATCCACTTAGCAAGGACAAAAATATAAGCCCCAAAGGCACACCCCCAGTGACCTTCCTCCTCCAGTCACATCCTATCTGCAGTTATTACCCAGTTAATCTCTATCAGTGGATTAATCCACTGAGTAGGTTACACCTCTCATAATCTAATCATTTCCCCTCTTAAAGTCCTTTCATTGTCTCACACTTGAGCTTTTGGGGGACACTTAATCTAATCCATAACAACTATGATAACAGCAGTAAGAGTATTTTAAAGAAGACTGTGATAGCTAATCACTCTAAGAAAGTAGAAATAAGGAACATCTAAATAGCTTGAAAACAAATTAGGACCCACTGACTTGAAACCAAACTAAAGTCTATTTGGAATACCTCTGTTGATTTCCCTGATGAAATTTTACACTTATTTTTGAAACTTTATTTATTTATTGGATTGAAGACAACACAGATATGTTCTCTTATGGTGAGACCAAGGGATTTACCTCATTTTGTTTTGTCCTGCTTGCTTGTTTCTTTTTTTTAATTTATGTTCATAGAGTTGAAATAACCAAACATCATAATTCATGGTACATTGCCATTGTTGGTGCTTGATTCATCCCTGTTTTATTTTATTGTTATTTATTCCTGTTTTTTTTTTTTTCTAAATTCACCCCTTTCTTCTCCTACCCATATAAGCAACCATTCTGACATGACATGAGAATTTGGCAAATCTTATCATCCCTTACCCTAAAAAAGCTAAAAAGTGATAATGTAGCTAGTCTTCTAACAGTAAAATCCTTATCTGAGATTAAAATCACTTAAATAGGAGCTTGGGGGTGACAAGTATTATTGAAAGACTCAGTATTGTTTAGAAGCTGTGGGCTTAATAGGACATTATTAAACCATTTAATCTCTCCTGCAGAGACATTTCATGCTGTCCCCTCAAGGAACTTTCCCTGCAGGAGGCATTGCAGTCAGCCTGTGGCCAAGTTGGTGACAGTTCAAGAAGTTCATCCTGCTCTAATTTAAAACTGAGCAGCAAGAACACTCACAGCAGGAAATTCAAATTTGAAAATCTCAAGGAAAAATACACATGGCCTTTTATTTCCCACCACCCAGGATATTAAACCCAGATGACCACAGTGAACACAAGGGAAAAACAAATTGCAGAAATAAACACTTCTGTTCTAAGCCACTGGGTCATTGCAAGTGGCAGGCCTACTTTATTTCCAGGGAATTCACTATCTTGCCCAAAGGGAATAGAAACATGCTTTAGGAAGCTATTCCATCAAGGAAACTGTGGCATCTAAAGAACTGATTGTTTTGCAGAAATAAAAGTTTATAGTTTTACTTGCAATGAACATAGCAATTGGTCTCCAATGTTAGATCATTCCAGAAACTTACTGCAATCAGATCCCAGAAAAACCTGGGTTCTGTTTCTCCAACACTGACAACACAGATTATATTATAGAACCTTTGGTCTAAAATCTGTGTGAGGAAACAGATGCAAGAGCAAGAAAGGGAAGCACTTTCAAATTCCAACTCAACCCAACTCAGTCCACATGCCCTGCGTGGCCTAAGGAAAGTGAACAATCCTTTCTGGGCATCAATGTCAGTGTTTTAGGATTTGTGAAAAAATGCTAATGAGACACACTAGGAGTTAGACCTCAGTCAGACTGTGGACCAAAGTTATGGGGATTCTTTTAATCTCCAAGAAGGCTGCTACTTTGGAGTCAAAGTGCCATTTTATATTCCATTATTCTAGCACAGCCATATTTTCCTTCAGTATTGACAAATTGGGTTTTGGGGAGGCGACATTTCCTGTTTGTTTGTATTTGAAAATCAAATGAAGTGGTTGGCTTGCACTTGAGAGCATGTTGAATGGGAACTGTTTAGCTTTCAACCTTTTTTTTTTTTTTTTTTTCTTTTTTGCTGTGCTGGGGATTGAACCCAGGGCCTTGTGCTTAGGAGGCAAGCACTCCACCAACTGAGCTATATCCCCAGCCTGGTTTTCAACCTTAGAATTACACTTACCACAACTGAAGTTCACAAATTGGGAAGCACAAGAAACAGAAGCCCTTTCAGGGAATAAGAGTTCCATATGTGATCTTGGGCCACTCCAAGCCAAATACCAACTGAGGGCTGAGTTGATTGCACTATTAAAATAGATCCTGTGAGCAAAATTGAGAAAAAGGAGACCCCCACTCATATCCCCACAAATAAGCACTAATTTCAGTCACCTATGAACAAATAAATGTGCTTTTGGAGATTCTTCAAGATTCAGGTAGTAGGCTGTGAAATAAGAGGTCTTTACTTGCCAAAATCAGTTGGTAAAGAAGCATTTGCCCTTTCAGATGCACAGCATCTAAAGTAGATAACATAGATAACAAAGAATCAGGCACACACGATACCAACAAAGGTAACTAATAACTGACCCCAAAGAAAAGGGAGATTGAGAAAGAATTTGAAATAAGCAATTTAAAGAAGTTCAGTGAGATGCAATGTGATATGGATAGATAATAAAAAATTAAGAAAACCACATATAAACAAAATAAGAAATTTAATACAGAAGCCATAAAAAAAGAAACAACCAGAAGTCCAGGAGTTGAGGGACACAATGAGAACTGAAAATCCAATAGAGAGGCCATTTTAAATCATCTAATTAAAGGAACAAGCAGAAAAAGGAATGAAAATAGGGAAGAAAGCATAACGAAGCCATCAATTGCATAAATACATGGATTATGGGAGTTGCAGGATAAGAGGAAGGGAAGAAGCCTTACTTAAAGAAATCTGGCTGGAAACCCCTCAGATCTTGGGAGGGATGTGGACATTCAGATTCAGAAAGCCAAAATGACTGCAAGCAAGATCAACCAAACAATAATCCTGAGACACAGTAAAATCAAATTGTCAACATCAAAGGAAAAGAGAGAATCTTGAAAAAAGCAGCAATTGGAAATAAAGACTTGTCACACAAATGTGAGCACCAAGGAAGCTGTCAGTGGGCTTCTCAACGGAAAGTCAGGACACGGCCAAAGAATATATTCAAAGAGCTCACAGAAAAATAACCCCAACCAAACATTTCATACACAGCAAAGAAAAGATAAATACATCCCCAAACAAACAAAAGTTGAGAGAAGTCATCACCATCAGCTTTGCTTTACAAGGAATGCTGAAGGGGTTTCTAAAAGTTGAACTGGAATGATGACAGACAATGATATACAAAAGTATAAAATGTACTGGAAAAGGTAAATATTTAGTCAATTTCAGAATACTACAATACCATAGTTGTAGTGTGCAAATCATTTTAACTCCAGTATAAAAGTTAAAAGTCAACAGTATTAAAATTTAACTATACCTACAATAATTCCTTAATTCATACACTTTAAAAAATGTAGAGTGTCACATAAATAATATAATATGAGAGGGAAGTAAAAGTTTAGAGTTTTTGTATGTGATTGAGTTGTTATCAGCATAAAGTAGGAATTAATAACTGTAACATGTTTTATGTAAGCCCCATGATAACTACCAAAAAGCTCTAATAGATACAAAAAAGATAAAGAGAAATGAATTGAAGCATAGATAGCACTATAGAACAGTAACAAATCACAAAGGAAAACACCAAGATGAGAAAAATAAAGTAACTACAAAACAATTAGAAGAATATTAATAAAATGATGTCCTTACATATTATTACTTCAAATGTAAATGCTATAACTCTCCAATGAAAATCACAGTGATTAAATAGTTTTTTTTTAAAGATCCAACAATGTGCTGCCTTTAAAAGAGTAACTTCATACAGACTACAAGTAAAGAGGTAGAAAATATATTCCATGCAAATGATAAACAAAAGTGCAGTGTTGGCTCTCTCTATATATATATCAGGAAAAAACAGACTTTCAGAGAGAAAAACAATTGCAAGAGAGAGAAATTACCCATATAATGATACAGGGGTCAATTCATCAAGGGGACATAACAACTGCAGATAAAAATGCATCCAACATCAGAGTACTTAAACATACAGAGTAAATAGTAACAGATCCGACGGCAGAAATAGATAATACATGAATAGCAGGGGCTTCAAAATCCTGCTTTCAACTATGGATGGATCACCTAGACACAAAGTCAATCGGGAAACACACAACTTGAACAACACTACATGCTAAATGAACCTAGCAAGCATATAAAGAACATTTTGCCCAAAAGCAATGAAATTCACATTTTTCTCAAGGGTACATGTAATATCCTCCATGCTAGATCATGTGTTTTCGATATAACACAAATCTTGAAAAAATTACCTCAGGTATTTTTTCTGACCACAACAACATAAAATAGTGTTATGGTTTTGATGTGACTCGAGGGTGTCCCCCCAAAGATTCCTGTGTTAGAAGTTTGGTCACCAGTGTGATGATGCTGCAGGTGATGGGACTTCTAAGAAGTGGGACTTAGTGCACTTAGATCACTGGGGACATTGTCCTCAGAAGCAATTAACACAGTTCTTGTGGGACCCCAATTCTTGTAGGAGAGTGTTTTTACAGAGGAACAAAACTGTCTCCTTTTCACTCTCTGACTTCTTGTCTTTCTGTATGATCTCTCCCTTCCCCGTGCTCTCCTGCCATGATGCCATGTCAGGAAGATGGCCTTCACCAGAGGCCATACTGAGGGAGTTGCCCAATCTTTCACCTTTAGCCTCCAAAACTGTGAGCTAATTAAACTTCTTTCCCTTATAAAATATCCATCCTGTTATCACAATGGAAAATAGACTCATATAAACTGGAAATCAAATACTGGAGGAATCTTGGAAAATCACAAATTTGTGGAAATTAAACAACAAACTCCTGAACAACTAATGGATCAAAGAAGTCAAAGGAAACAAAAATAACTATAGACCTGGGGGATGAAGGAAAGAACCTGGTCTTCATAGGAGATGCTACCCAGGAACTCAGAGGAGAGAGAGGGGAGTCCAGGCTCTGAGGAGGGGTGTCCCTCAGGTGCTAAACCTCTGAGGGGCACCAGGGAGGCTGGTTCTGTGGTTTCTGAAAGAAGTCATAGACAAGCCAAAGAGGGCAGCAGCAATGACAGGAGCTGCTGTCCCTATGTCCTCCCCCATTCTGCCTGTCTCCCTCTCAGACCTCCAATGGTAGAACTTGTCAGGGATCCAGCGAGCACAAGACAACTGTAATCTCAGACAGTGGGCCCGGCACAGCAGCACAGCACAGGTGAGTGAGCTGGCGGGCAGCAGCTCAGTGCCTGGACAACTGCTCCTCATGGATCCCCAGGTGCCCCTCATGTCCCTTCAAGGATTCTTCTACCTTATATTCCACGTTGAGTAGCTGAAATTTTATAAGATGAAGCCAAAAACATTGATGATTATTTCCTGGAAAAACAGCATTGTCATCAATCACATTTGGAGAAAAAGAACCCTGGGTTTAAATTCTGGCTTCCTCACTTCCTTGTCGAGTGACAATTTAATTTCTCTCCATCTTTAAACAGTGATCATCACACCTGTATGGAGCAGGTGCTGCCCCCCAGAGCCATTCCTACTGTCCGTGTAGTAGAACTTAGCAGTCACCCATTCAATAATAAAAGGTAGTCAGTGGGTTTCATTTCTCCTTGAGTACTTGATGTTTCTAATTTTATGTGGCAACTATGTTGTCTGAGAAGAGAAACATGTACAGTATCCTCCCAACCTCTGTGATGTGTTCTAAGACGCCCAGTGGAAGCCTGAAGCTGCAACTAGGACCAAACTCTCCTCTACATGCTATTTTTTCTACACACATACCTATGATAAAATTCACAAACTAGGCACAATAAGAGATGAACAGCAACAATAATAACAGTATTTACAATATAATCAAAGTTACATGAATGTCCTCTCTCTCTCTCTCTCCCCCCTGCCCTTTCCTCCCTCCCTCCTCTCTTTCTCCCCGTCTCTCATTCTGCCTTCAAAGTCTTCTACACCTTCAGCTTCTCTCGTATCACCAAACTGAATATCTCAAAAGATCTAACAAATATTTCTATTTATATGCTGTCATGATTAATTTGAATTGTCAGCTTGATTGGATTAGGAGATGCTGATGATTAAAGCCTTCTGGATGTGTTGATGAGGGCGTGTCTAGGAATGATTGGAATGTGGGATAGCCAACTGATGTGGAGACCAGCCCTAAGCATGGGTGGCGCTGCCCAATAGGATGGTGGCTTGGGTGGAATAAAAGCTGGACGAACAAGGAAGCAAATGCAGATGCAAGTTCGGCTCTTCTTGAACAGGTTCTTGATTGCTGCTTCGATCATCTGAGGATATCGGACACTGGCATCTTCACTCTTCTAAAGCGGACTCTGCCAGTGATTCTCCAGGTAGTTTCCAGAAGCCTTGGTCTTGGACTAGGTTAGCACTGTTGATGCCTCTTGTTCTGGGGCTTCCATCTCTTGAACTGTGCAGCTGCTGGTTCCTCCAGCTCTCCAGCCTTCTGATGGCCATTGTGGACTATCCAACCTCTGGTCCTGTGAACCAATCTAATAAATCCCCCTTTTACAGTCATACTTCCTGTTGATTCTGTTCCTCTAGAGAACCCTGACTAATACAAATGCTTACTCATCCACTTACCTAAAAGTCAACCAAAATGTATTGTCAATCTCATGAAAGAAATTGAATTTAAAATTAAATTGTTTATTAAATGCCCATACATGCCAGGCTCCATGCTTGGCACTAGAAATACAAAAGTAAGTAAAACACAGCCATTATTGTCAAGCAAAGTCAAGCAGATAGGATACAATTATGAAATAACACAGCAGAGAGCTCTGTTAGTGCTGGTTCTTACCCAAACACACAGGAGTGGGCATTCTGGGGACAGCAAGGGAGTGTTTCTAAAGATGACAGCTGATGCAAATCTTAAAGAATGAGTATGTGGGATCCCCAAATGAAGACAAAAGTATTTCAAACACCCTCATCAGGTAGCCTTTTCTAGTACATCTTCAGTGTCTTCCAAGAAACTTCTTTCCTTATTTTAAAAAGTAATTATAATGTGTTTATTCAGTGCAATCTCTGCCTTCGCTGTCACAGTTCCAACCCTCTCACCACACCTCCTCCCACCCATCTAGTCTCATTTAACAACCACCATATATGTGTCATCCGGTCCTAAGCAAAGTTGGCCATGCTGGTTTTGGAACTTTCAGAGAACAAAACATCGCAGATGCAGTTAAACTCCCTTCTTACACTTGCCCAAAGACATTACCGTCCACTCTCCGGGTGATCACTACTTGATTTTGTGTTTATCTGTCCTGAGCAGGTCTTACTCTACTATTGCATATGCTTGCATTCTTTAAAAATAAGTATTCTCAGGTCTTCTCATTGTTACAAACGATGTCTGTCATACTGTATTTCTCATTCTGCCGGCTGCTTACTCATCCACTTTGTGTTCTTGAACTGTATTCATGCGGAAACAGTCAAATTCATTTGTTTTTAACTGTTAGGAAGTATTCTCAGCCTTTTACATATTTTGCTGTATTTAACTCTTACCCTGTTGTTCATTCAGATTCTTTCTAGTGTACTGCTACCATCCACAATACTGCTGTGAATCTTCCAGCATGTGTTTCTTAGGGCACAATGAGCAAGAATTTCTCATATCTGTGCCTGGACTTGGAATTGCCAGACTTTACCATTGATGTGCATTCACTGTTGATATTCTACCCGAATCTCACCACTTACCGGCTCCTCCTCCCCACAGTGAGCATGAGAACTGAAATCTAACATGGAACCTCTGCAGCTCTCCTCTGGAGGTAGGTGTAGTCTAAAATATCCAGCATTTACTCCACATCTAATCTGCCTTTGACCACCTGGTGGGCAGTGGGAAGGACAGAAAAACCAACTCACTCAGCTTCCGTAGGAACAATGCTAGGAGTAACTTCCAGGGCAGAGCTCTGGTGGGATCAGGGTAAATCAAATTCTGCATGGCTGTGCCTGAGATGTCACTGTTCCTGGTCTTGCTTGCCTTCCCCGTGCTACTTCCTGCTCCCTTCCTCATTCCTCCAACAGCCCCCAGCAAGCCACAGATTCTCATCCCAGGGTCAGATTCCCTAGAAGCTAAGATAAGCCTGTCTTGAAAATTGTCAAATGTTGACAAACTGATCTCTAAATTAAATTGATGATTCATCAAATATAATCACATATAAGTTGACTGAACTCCAAATTGATTGAAATCCTACTGGCAATGGTAGGAGAGTTAAAAGCTCCCACATCAGGGCTGGGGCCATAGCTCAGTAGTAGAATGCTTGTTCCGAATGTGCAAGGCACTGGGTTCAATCCTCAGCACCACATAAAAATAAATAAATAAAGATATCGTGTCCATCTACAACTAAAAAATATTTTTTTAAAAAAGTCTCCACATCAACTACCAAACCTTGGAGTTAGACAGCTTTGATTTTTTTTTCAGTCCCATAGCTATGAAAGGTATCTCATTTTTGTTTTATTTTGCAATTCCTTATCACTAGAAAGGTTGACCTCCTTTACTTAAGATGGTTGACCATTCATATTTCCTCATCTGCAATTGTCTATTCATTTCCTTTACTCAGTATCTTATTAAAGAAGATTGAAGTTTTTATAAATTCTGGATACTAAACCTTTCTGACGTATATTATGTATTGTAACATCTTCGCCTAAAGTATGACTTGTCTTTTACAGTTATTCTATCATAGGTTGAAAGTTTTTAATTTTAATATACTCCAATTTACCTATCTTTTCATTTATAGTTTGTGCTTTTGTTTCTTTATTAGTAAATAGTTTCTTTACCCAAGGTCATAAGATTTTTCCTTATTATTTTTTCTAAACACTTAATCATTTTGTTTATCATATATTTATTTTAACCATCTGGATGTAGTATGTGGTAGGGTTTGAATTTAATTATATTTCAAGTGTATTTTTTTCCAAATAGCTTTTTCCAAAAATATTCTTTGCCACGAATTTTGTGTGTGTGTGTGTGTGTGTGTGTGTGTGAGTACCAGGGATTGAACTCAGAGGCACTCAACCACTGAGCCGCATCCCCAGCCCTATTTTGCATTTTTATTTAGAGACAGGATCTCATTGAATTGTTGAGTGCCTTGCTTTTGTTGAGTCTGGCTTTGAACTTGTGATCCTCCTGCCTCAGCCTCCCAAGCCGCTGGGATTACAGGCATGTGCCACCGCGCCCATTTGTTTGTCACTAATTTTTAATATCACTTGCTATAGGTTGGATCTTAAATGTCCCCCAAAAGCTGATGTGTTGAAAGTTTGGTCCCTTGCTGATACTGGGAGTTGGTAGAAACTTTAGGAAGTGAAGCTAGGACCTTGCTGGAGGGAGCTAGGTTGCTGGGAGTGTGCTCTCAAAGGGGATATTGGGACCCTGGCACCTTCCTTCCATTTTTGCTTCCTGGTTGCCAGGAGGTGAACAGGTCTTCCCTACCAGGTGAGTCTGCCATACTGCTTTGCCACGTCCAAAAGTAAAGGGGCAAACAACAATGAACTGACAACTCTGAAACCAAAGCCAAAGGAAACCTTTCCTCCTTTTATGTTTTGTCTGTTTTGCCATTGCCGTTGTTCTGTTTGCTTTAGCTTCTTGAACCAAATGCTTAAGCCATTCATACTCAATCATTTGCTTCTTAAGAACAGGGTTGAAATACGATTGTTGAATCATCTTTCCACTACTTTATAATTCTCATGGGGTTTTGCTCTATAATTCACTAATTATCTTCAAGTGTAATTTTATTTTTGGAACATGAGGGAAGTATTTTTAATATCTTATTATTGATTTTTAATTTAATTGCCTTTGGGTTAAAGAACCTGGAATTTATTTCACGGGTCCTGTGAAAGTTATTGAGACTTCCTTCACGTCCTAATGTGAGCCTTATGTAAACATTCCATGTGGACTCCAAAAGAATGTAATATTCTCAATTTGTTCAACTCAGAGGTCTATGCTATCTATTAGAATTAGTGTTCTTAATTGTGCTGCCTAAATCTCTGTTGTTACTAGTATCCAGCTTACTCTATAAATATCTGTTTAAATCTCTCACTAAAATTGTTTATCTGCCACCTACTTTCCTTACATTGTAGTCTGATTTTTCTTTGCATTTTCCAAGGGAACACTACTAGGTATAAGCAGATTATTATTCTTATTACTCCTTCTTGGAGGACTGTTCTTTAGTAGTCATCCTCTTTTCCTAATCCTTGAAGTCTGTTTTGTTTATCAGTATTGCTAACCCAGGGAGCTTACTTTCCTGTCTCTTTGTTTTGATCCTCTTCCTGTGATTTTGTTGTGTGAAGTCCTTTGTTAGCAGCATATGGCTAGGTCTAATTTTTTGTATCCATCTAATAATCTCTCTCTTGTGAAGACTTAATCTACTTACACTCACTCTAATGCATGATAGGTTTGGAAATCTTTCTGCATCTTACTTTGCGTTTGGAGTTTATAAACCTTCTTCTTTGCTTTTCTATAGTTTTTTCCTTTTCTTGCCTCCTGAGTGGGTAAAGACTTTTACATTCCACTTTTATTCCACCAGTGGATTTTATCTTCCTGGTTTTAATAAACTTTTTAGCATACATAATTGGCTATACATTATTCTAATACTCTGAAGATTAGAGTATTTTATCTCTTTCCTAGACACAACAAGGATTTTAGCACTCTTTATCCATCAAGCTCCCTCCCCGTCCCTGAGTTTTACCTTCATGAAAAACACAATACTGGAGCTTTGTTTTATTTCTTTAGCAACACTCTTAATAAAATCTATCAACACAATTTACGAAATTCATTTTCCTCCATTGTACCTCAAATCCCAAGGCTCCCAGTGCATTGTATTAATATGTGTTACAGCATCTCTTCAGTAATTCCTACATTGACAATCTGTGCAGTAAACTCTTGCAATTTTAGATCTCTAAAAATGTATTTATTTGCCCTCATTCTTGAATAATTGTTCAGCTGCATTACTATTCTTGATTGATGTTTTGCAATTGTACTTAAGAGTCATCTTGCTTCTGTTTTTGCTGATCTTTACCTTGCCATGGCTTTAGGCTTTCCTTTGTCTTTGGTATTCTGCTGTTTGCCCACAATGAGAAAACTGTTGTACACAGAGCAAATTCCCCAATCGTCTTTAATTATTTATTCTCACTCAGTGTCTAGATCTCGTTAGGGAGTAGCTGCAGTCCCCCATTCCTAGAGCTAAGACCGTATGTCCACTAGACAGTGGCATCCATTCTTTTCACTCCACCCTTTGGTCACTCCTCCAGCCTGATTGGCAGATGAGGACCATTACATTACACTTTTCTATTAAATGGAACTAATTCATCCAATGAGCCCTGGAAATTCAGTCTCTTTTTCCATCTGCATTCTGAACTAGTGTAAGACAACAATTCTGGATGCATCTGCCACACCCAAACTTTCCATGGCACATGGGGATAAGTTAGAGGCAGGTAGGGAAGGAACATCAGCAACTCATTTGGTACTTAGTTACATGAATTGGTTTTGTCTTCAAACACAACTTTTGTATCAGTGATAAAGCTTACTTTTTACCTTTTACTGTTTTTGATTGAGATGTATTTTGCAAATCATAATTTTCACAGCCTTTAAAGTATACAATTGATCCATTCATTTCTCATATGTCCATGAAATTGTGCAACGACCATCAATATCCAGTTCTAGAAAACGTCCATCATCCCAAGAGCAAACTCCATATCTATTAACAGTCACACCTCACTCCCAGACCCTAAAACCACTAAACTTTTTCCATCTTTTTAAATTTGTTTATTTTGGTCATTTCATACAAATGGAAGCATACAATATGCTAGTGATAAAAGTACAAGTGATAAAAGTTCACTTTTAATCTCTATCTGTCTGCAAAATCTACAATTTGTCATTCTCATATCTCTGCCTTGCTTCCTGGACATCTCCACCTTGATATGCCACCAATGTCTTACGTATACTTATTCCAACTCCTGCCACCTCTGCCAGACCTTTTCTTCCTCCTCAGAATCACCACCCAATTTATGGAATTAAAAACTGCAGTTACCTTCTTCCTCTCACTTTCCTTAGCCCTCCACAACTAGTTGCGAAATCCCCCAGGCTCAACGCTTATTCCCTTCTCATGGTTTCTCCAGTTACTTTACTAGTGTTAAGGTTTGGATCTGGAATACTCCCTGAAAAGCACATGTGTTGAAAACATGACCCCCAATGCAGCCAGGTTCAGAAGCAGGGCTTTTGGGCAATGATTAGGGCCCTGGTCCCATCAGTAGATTCATCTACTGCTTGCTGAATGGAATGAACTTCTGAGTGGTAACTGTAGACAGGTGGGATGTTTGTAGAGGAAGTAGGTCACTGGGAATGTGTCACTGAACTGTACCTGTTCCTGGCCTTTTCCTCTCTCTCTGCTTCCCAGTTGCCACAAGCTGAGCAGCTTTCCTCTGCACACCCTTCCCATGCTGTTCTGCTTCATCTCCAGAGCAATGGAGTCAGCCGACCATGGACTGAGACCTCTGAAACCAGGAGCCCAAAATGAAGTTGTCCTCCTCTAAGTCATTCTTGTCAGGTATTTTGGACACAGCAATGAAAAGATGACTATCCCAACCAGTTTGGGCTCTAATCACCTCTCCCCTATACCAGGTAATAGCCTCCATCTTGTTTCCCTGACACTCGCCTCTTTGCCCATCAGTCTACCTAACATTCAGCCCCCACAGTCACCATCCTCCAGCACAGTTTGTTCATGCCATTCTCTTGCTTGAAAATAGCTGTTGGCTCCTCAATTCCTGCAGAATGGCACACATCACATTTTGGCTGCCTTTCAAAGGACTCAGCAACCTAGCAGAAACTTACCTGCCCATAGGTGTCCCTTACCATGCCTCCAGCCTGTTCCCTCTCTAATCCTATCCAATGATGCAGCCACACCTACCTTCATTCTCTCAAATGCTCCCTCCACCTGGATTTTCTTCTGTCTCATCTCTTACTTAACTACACTTCTTTGTGCTTATACTTCCCCCAGTGCTTTTTCTATTCCCTCAGCCAAAATTAATCTCTTCTACCCTGAAACTACTCCAGCATTTTAACTCTAATTCTTCTAGGTCACCTGTCCCTGAGTGTCTGCTAGTGTGCTTACAAATGTCAGTGTTATTACTATGAGACTAGAGTCCCCTGAAGATCAGTACCTGTCTTGCTCATCCAGGAGTCTTTGACAAATTCTAGCGCAAAGCCTGGCTCATTGCAGACATTTACTAAAAACTTCCCAAATAAATGAAAACATGAAGGACATGGCAGAAAAGATTCCTACTTGGGCTGCAAGTCAGAATAAATGATCGAAAATTTCTTCTCCTCCCAGATTCAGCCACCTCTGATTCTTAAGGTTATAACAAATGAAAATCTATTACCATAAAACTTGTGGAACTTTCCCTTCCAGAAAAAAATTAATAGCATAATGATCAACCTTTCAAAACATTTAGGCCTAGTCATCCTTGGGGCAGGGAAAGAGTTCAGAGCATACCTTAACATCATGTCTAATCCATCACAACTCTAGCAGGCTTCCATAACCTCGAGGCCCTGCAGGAACACTTGGAAACTTAGAAGCACCTTGAGCTTCCCACCTGACCACATTAGCTAGTGGAGGAAGGATCAAGTCTGGTCTCCACTGCTCAGACTGCAGGACTCCAACAAGCACTAAGTAAATTCTTGCTACACCCACCCTGGGAGGGGAGCTCAGGCATAGCATGAGGCAGCATCTGTGGTGGTGAAACTAAAATATTTGATGCTAGACTGATATAATTGGATCTTTAACAGGCAAGAAGAAAGAAATTTTTCAAAAGTGAAGTCATAGTGTAGAATCCGAAATTTTAGTAAAAAATTCTGTCTAGTATCATGAGATGGGTATCGTGGTGGGGACCAGCCCTTACATGCTAATGCATAATAGAGCTGGATCAGGAATTCTATCTCCCCCTCCCCCAAATTAGATACATAATCATTATCTTGGCACTGTTTTCAGGGCATAACAACATATTTTCAGAAAAAAGTCTGAGCAAAAACTGTAAATTTGCCTCCAGGCATGTAAATGTTATTTCATAATTAACTGAGACAGGGATGAATGTGACTAAATTCACAAAAACAATCCCAGTGAGGGAGCTGTGTCTGGAGAGGTTGGTTTTTGCTGTTGTGTGTTGTGTGTTGTTGTTGTTTAACCCAGACACACACAGCATTCAGTGCTTCGGCTCTGCTGTGACTTCTGAGGTTTTCTCTCCAGAAAAGTCATGGGTGGGCCTGAATGAAAAAGATGCTCCAGGCGACTTACAGGATGCACAGCCAGCAACAGGCCTGTGCCATCTCCAGGGACAGTGGGGACTGTGCCCAACATCTGGGGACAACGTCCTCCTCTATTAAGTCTCTAATCACCGTGACAGTAAATTAGAGTGAAATGAACTGGGGCACGTTCAGAAATACTTCCTTATGGGGTGTCCTCAAGCCAGTAGAGGAATTTCCCTACGCTATGGTCCTCTAACCTCCGCTCACCCTGGGTGGGGCGTTTCAGCTGTGGGTGGCGTGTGGACCCTCCTGTCATTCTGCATCTTCTGATTTCCCCCTTAGAGTGTGCTGCTAAGTGCTCTTGAGTTCTCTTCAGCAAAGGCAGGCTGCCTGCTTAGCCACACACATCCTGCAGTGGCGTCTCACAGAGAGCCCTGCTGGAGGCGTCATTTTTCATTTTCTCATCCAATCAGTCCTTAGCCCAGACAGGTAATGGCAGTGCCTACTGAATTTCTCCCTCCAGAACTGTGCTTTTGGTTTCTGCTCTGGGAAAACAAAATCTATTGAACTATTCATGTGGTGGAAATTTTCCTACGATGAGGGGCTGGGGGGACATATGAAGGGCAGGTCCCCATTGCATGAAAGTCTCACTTGGTGTTTGTCCTTGAGTTAGACAAAGTACACATTCCCTTAACTCTGTTTCTTCAATTAAACTCTTCAGAAAAAAAATGGTAGTCCAAGGATAGTTTTTCAAAATCCAAAAATTGACTTCTGTTTCATTTCTGAAGAAATTGATAGATGATCAAATTTTACCCTCAATTAGTACGATTTTTATACGTAGGTGTAGCCTCTGGGGTTGGATGCTATTGAAACAAATGCCATCAAATTAGCATAAGCCAACTGAAGGGGAATTCATGGGCTCCTGTCGCTGGGAAGAGTGTTTAATGCCTCACAGCATAAAAAGGAAGAGCTGCGGGAACATGGTGGATCAGCGAAGCCAGGACTCCGCCCCCTCTTTCGTCTTCCCTTGCCTCTGAGTTGGCCTCAGTTGTCCCGTTACAGCTGCAGTTCCCGCTATGTTAGTGTCTCCAGGCTCCGTCAGATCCACTGGGCCACACAAGTGGAAAAGAGTGAGCTACCTTCTCCAGGTTCCACAGATAGATGAGCCCTACCAAGGTCAAACTCCTGCCCTTAGGTGAGAAAATACAATAGGCCAGACCTGGGTCCAAGAGAAAGGTATGTGTGCTACTAGAAGCAATTAAATAGGCAGGCTTACAGGAAAGGCCAAAGAACACAGCTTCCAATGCTGGTTAAAAATAATAATAATTGGTGTCTGTGTGATTTAAAGGTCATACAAGGAGATTCACAAATGAGCAAATGTGTTCTACTTGGTCTTTTAAAAGTTAAATGAGAATCAACATTTTAAAATCTTGCAAGCTATGCTCCCCTCTCAAAATACATAGTTTCCAGGATATCTTCAAAGAGGCAAGATCCAGTCCTATCTAGTTCGTGAATATGGAGAGTTGAGGGAGGGAGCTTTCCATTGGGGCAGACCCTTTCTGGTCACCCTGTCCATTCCACTCATATATGTCACCTGTCTGAGCTGTGAGGCATTTGAGAGCAGGAACCTGGTGAGGCCTTCAAACTTATGGGTTTTGTTTTGTTTATAGTCTCAGCAATGCTTTGGCCCTGGCATTTGAGCATCCCTGAAGAATATGAACTCAAGAGTGAAAGTGTTGTATCCGACGAAAATAGGATCATCCAAGCCATTCACGTAAAGCCAAAAGAAGCCTTTATTTTAGCTGGCCAGCGACGACCACCCTTACACCTAAAAGCTATGTGCCGGGAATTCTGCGTTAGTTCTTTTGTTGCCAGCATTAATAGGGAGTGGGAAGGGATTAGGGTTGGGCTATAGGGAAGGGAGGGATTAGGGTGGGGCTGACTCTCTCCTGATGGCACTGGAGAATCTTCTTTTTGGGGAATATAACAAAAGCACCCAGAAAAGTCACTCTAGACACAGGAACTCATGAAAGAGATTTTATTAAGCGGACAGACAGAGTGTTTGACTGCAGGGTGTGAGAGAGAGAGAGAGGCAGGCAGATGACCAGAGTGCCCACTCTCAGGGCTGGGGAGAGAGAGAGAGAGAAAATGGCCAGGGAGCTTCTCTTAAGTAGCTGAATTTCACGGGTCAATTGCTGACAAGGAGGTTCACGGGCTAACAATCTGGACCAATGACTGACTAGGAAGTTTGCGGCTAACAATCTGGGTTGTAAAGTGGTGGGGGGGGGGGCAGAATCCTGGCAGCAGCAAAATGGCCTGATGCCAACAAAGAGTCCTCATGATATACCCAAGGTCATGTGGATAATCCTTAGTGGACTTGAGCCTTGTACCTCTTAAATTTAAGATGGCAGATCAGAAGTTGATAACTTTACTTTGAAGCAGTGAAATATCTTCTGCCAAATGTAATTGTGGGTGGATCTCCTGCACGTGAATACATGGGAGCTGATCTCTGTACTTGAGGTAGGAGAAGGGCTGGACTCCAACTGGAGTCCCACTGGCCTGGAAGCCTCACTCACTTTCTGACTCCATCACCACCCCTAGTTTTTCCTCCTCCATTGGCTCCTATGGCATTTTTACAGAGCAAAGTGGGAAACTATCCTACCATGATCTTATTAAGGTGTCAGGGTTAGGCACCGTCTAGCACTGCAGGAAATCGAACTTTTAGGGAGATGGGATGGATACATCTCTAACATATTATTCCACACAATATATTATACAGAGAATATATAATTGCATAAGATCAACTATAATGATGCTATATATTTTAATAGTCATATATATAGTTTTAAAGAATGTTTGAATGTAAGATAATCTACCCGTTCAGCTACATAAATAGATTCCAGAAGAAGAACCTTCAAAATATTGGTAACCAGATAACTCAGAGCAGTAGAGATGTATCAGTAAGGATTTTTTCAGGAAAAGAGAAGCTGCTCCATTATTTCAGTGCTTTGTTATTTCAGTATTTTCACATAGGCAATGGGGAACCATGTGGTCCATGGAAGATCTTGGGTGACAGAGGCAGGGAAAGCTGCCTGAAAAATCAGAGAAGTGCCCACCGAGGTCAGGCTGGCCAGCACCTTGATGTCTGCTCAAAGGAGCAACGTATGCAGTGCACAGGCCCCTAGAAGTGACTCATGGTATGCAGTGGCCTCCAGAGAATGCTGGGTTCCCACTCCCCAACTTTGCTTTGCAAATCTTGCAAATCAGTAAATGCTAAGCAGGAGCAACTAGGGAAATGGCTTGAAGAAACATTGTTCCCAACTTCTTGTCACCAAAGCAGAGGAAACCTTAAGAAGAGCAGATAGAGATGTCAGGCAGGCAGCAAACAGTTCAAACAGGGCCAAGAAAATAATGTCCTCACCATCTAGATGGTACCAACCAAGGCATGTCTCTTCAGACATACCTGGGATTTGGCGTTCATCTGCCCCATACCTCTTGGCTCTTCCCTCCTGTTGAGATGGAAGTTGGAAAGTTAAGATGGATAGAATCTAAGAATTGCCAATTCAGTCAACCAGATGTTCATCCATCAAGGCACAGAATATAAGTAACACATAAATAGAAACTGACATTTAAGTACAAGAAGAAAACAAAAGACAAAAATATTTATGGTTCATCTGGGCGCTTTATCACTTAGAATAAAAAACTACATTTCCAGAGAATTCAGGTCAGGGAGGCAGACCCAGCAACAGACATCAGGCACAGCCCAGTGCAGACGGGTGAAAGTTCACCACTCAGGACATCGGCCCAGAGCGCTCCTGTGGGTCCTCCACGGGGGCTGCTGGCACAGCCCAAAGCGAGAATCTTCAGCGCAGGAAGTGGGCACTGAGGAGAGGACACTTAGGTCATCCTGGGGCGGGGGTGGGGGGCAGCTCAGAGGCTTGCATTCAGCTCGGCCAAGTCCCAAGAGAATTCCAGGTCTGGGAGGTGGACCCAGAGACAGACATCAGGCTTAGCCCAGCGCAGACATGTGAGAGTTCCCCACCCGGGACATCAGCCCAGAGTGCTCCCATGGGACCTCTGAGGGGGCAGCAGGCACAATGTAGAATCGGGAGCCTTCAGCATGGTGGAAGCGAGCACAGAGTGCACACTTGAGACTCCCATGCTGGGAGGCCGTGCCCAGAGGCCAAGTCTTACTCCAGCTTGGCCCCAGGTCACAGCCTAGTGCTACTGAAGACCAGGAGGAGAGAAATTGGAAACCTGCAGGGACGCCACTTGTTCTAAGGGGCGAAACTGCTATACCTCAGATTCTCACGGATAGAAGGGAAGATACATGAACAACATGAGAAAACAGGGGAAGAAAGTGTCTCAAACAAACCTAGATACTGCATCAGCAGAATCCAGTGATAACAAGGTAGAAGAAATGTCAGAAAGGGAGTTCAGAATGTACATAATTAAAATGATCAGAGAAGCAAACAATGAGATGAGAGAGAAAATGCAGGAAATGAATGACCACACCAATCAACAGTTAAAAGAACGGATGCAGAAAGCAGAAGATCATTTCCATAAAGAGATAGAGATGCTGAAAAAAAACCAAGCAGAAATCCTTGAAATGAAGGAAATAATAAACGAAATTAAAAACTCAATAGACAACATAAGCAGCAGGCTAGATCACCTGGAGGATAGAACATCAGACATGGAAGATAAAATATATAATCTTGAAAACAAAGTTGACCAAACAGAGAAGATGGTAAGAATTCATGAACAAAGCCTACAAGAATTATGGGATATCTTGAAAAGACCAAATTTAAGAGTTATTGGGATTGAGGAAGGCGCAGAGATACAAACCAAAGGAATGAATAATCTATTCAATGAAATAATGTCAGAAAATTTCCCACATCTGAAGAATGAAATGGAAAATCAAATACAAGAGGCTTACAGGACACCAAATGTACAAAACTACAACAGGTCAACACCAAGGCACTTTATAATGAAAGTACCTAACATACAAAATAAAGATACAATTTTAAAGGCTGCGAGAGAAAAAAAATCACAAAAATTTGTGATGAAAAAGGAATGAAATTACATTCAGGGGGAAACCAATATGGTTATCAGCAGATTTCTCAACACAGACCCTAAAAGCAAGAAAGGCCTGGAATAATGTATTCCAAACCCTGAAAGAAAATGGATGCCAACCAAGAATCTTATACCCAACAAAACTCACCTTCAGATTTGAAGATGAAATAAAATCCTTCCATGATAAACAAAAGCTAAAAGAATTTACAAATAGAAAGCCAGCACTATAGAACATTCTCAGCAAAATATTCCATGAGGAAGACATGAAGATCAACAATGTAAACCAGCCTAGGGAGGAACTACCCTAAAGGAATAGCCAAATAAAGGAGAAACCAAGTCAAGTTAAAAACCAAAAATAAGCCATAATGATTGGGAATACAAATCATATCTCAATAATAACCCTGAATATTAATGGCCTGAACTCATCAATCAAAAGACATAGACTGGCCGATTGGATGAAAAAGAAAGACCCAACAATATTTTGCCTCCAAGGGATGCATCTCATAGAAAAAGATACACACAGACTAAAGGTGAAAGGATGGGGAAAAACATGCCATGCACACGGACTCAATAAAAAAGCAGGGGTTTCCATTCTCATATCATAGAAAGTGAACTTCAGGCCAAAATTAGTTAGGATAGTGAAGGACATTTCATTCTCCTTAAGGGAAGCATACACCAGCAAGACATAACAATCATAAATATTTATGCCCCAAACAATGGTGCATCCATGTATGTCAATCAAATCCTTCTCAACTCCAGGAACCAAATAGACCACAACAAAATAATACTGGGTGACTTTAACACACCCCTCTCACCATTGGACAGATCTTCTAAGCAAAAACAAAGAAACTATAGAACTCAATAACACAATTGTTAATTTAGACTTAACAGACATATATAGAATATTTCATCCATCAAGAAGTGAATACACTTACTTCTCAGCAGCACATGGATCCTTTTCTAATATAGACCATACGTTATGCCACAAAGATACTCTTAGCAAATACAAAAAGATAGAGATACTACCTTGTATTCTATCAGACATAATGGAATGAAATTAGAAATCAATGATAAAATAAAAAACAGAAACTACTCCAACACCTGGAGATTAAATAATATGCTGCTGAATGATGCACGGATAACAGAAGACATCAGGGGGGAAATAAAAAAAATTCTTAGAGATCGATGAGAACAATGAAACAACATATAAAAATCTCTGGAATACTATGAAAGCAGTGCTAAGAGGAAAATTCATTGCATGGAGCACATTCAATAAAAGAATGAAAAGTAAACAAATAAATGATCTCACATTACAACTTAAAGCCCTAGAGAAAGAAGAACAGCACATCACCAAAAGTAGTAGAAGACAGGAACAAATTAAAATCAGAGCTGAAATCAATGAAATTGAAACAAAAGAAGCAATTCAAAAAATTGACAAAACAAAAAGTTGGTTCTTTGAAAAAATAAACAAAATTGATAAACCTTAGCCACACTAATGAAGAGAAGGAGAGAGAAAAATGAAATTACTAAAATTTGTGATGAAAAAGGAAATGTCACAACAGATTCTAATGAAATACAAAACATAATTAGAAGCTATTTTGAAAATTTATACTCCAACAAAATAGAAAACCTGGAGGACACCAACAGGTTCCTAGAGGCATATGAGCCACCCAAACTGAATCTGGAGGACATACACAACTTAAATAGATCAATTTCAAGCAGTGAAATAGAAGAAGTCATCAAAAGCCTACCAACCAAGAAAAGTCCAGGACCAGATGGATTCACAGCCGAGTTCTATAAGACCTTCAAAGAAGAGCTCATTCCAATACTCCTCAATGTATTCCATGCAATAGAGGAGGGAAACCTTCCAAACTCATTCTATGAAGCTAATATCACCCTGATACCAATACCAGAGAAGGACACATCGAGGAAAGAAAATTTCAGACTAATATCCCTAATGAACATAGATGCAAAAATTCTTAACAAAATTTTAGCAAATTGCATACAGAAGCATATTAAAAAGATAGTGCACCATGATCAAGTGGGTTTCATCCCGGGGATGCAAGAGTGGTTCAACATCCGGAAATCAATAAATGTAATTCACCACATCAGCAGACTTAAAGTCAAGAACCACATGATTATTTCAATAGATGCAGAAAAAGCATTTGATAAAATACAGCACACCTTCATGCTCAAAACACTAGAAAAAATAGGGATAGTAGGAACGTTCCTTAACATTGTAAAGGCTATCTATGCTAAGCCTACAGCTAGCATAATTCTAAATGAAGAAAAATTGAAAGTATTCCCCCTGAGAACTGAAACAAGGCAGGGATGACCTCTTTCTCCACTTCTATTCAACATCGTCCTTGAAACTATAGCCAGAGCAATTAGACAGACCAAAGAAATTAGAGGAATACAAATAGGAAAATAAGAGCTCAAACTATCCCAATTTGCTGATGACATGATTCTTTATTTAGAAGAGCCTAAAAATTCCACCAGAAAACTTCTGGAACTCATAAATGAATTCAGTAAAGTAACAGGATATGAAATTAATGCTCATAAATCGAATGCATTTTTATTCGTAAGTGATGCGTCCTCTGAGAGAGAAATTAGGAAAACTATCCCATTCACAATAGTCTCAAAAAAAAATAAAATACTTGGGAATCAATCTAACAAAAGAGATGAAAGACCTGTACAATGAGAACTACAGAACACTAAAGAAAGAAATTAAAGAAAGTCTGAGAAGATGGAAAGCTCTCCCATGTTCTTGTATAGGCAGAATTAATATTGTCAAAATGGCCATACTACCAAAAGCACTATACAAATTCAATGCAATTCCAATTAAAATCCCAATGATGGACCTCATAGAAATAGAGCAAGCAATCATGAAATTCATTTGGAGGAATAAGAGACCCAGAATAGGTAAAGCAATTCCTAGCAAGAAGAGTGAAGCATGGGGTATCACAATACCGGACCGTCAACTATATTACAGAGCAATAGTGACAAAAACAGCATGGTATTGGCATCAAAATAGACAGGTAGACCAATGGTACAGAATAGAGGACACAGAGACAAACCCACATAAACACAGGTATCTCATACTTGACAAAGGAGCCAAAAACATACAATGGAGAATAAGATAGCCATTTCAACAAATGGTGCTGGGAAAACTGGAAATCCATATGCAGCAAAATGAAACTAAACCCATATCTCTCACCTTGTCCAAAACTCAACTCAAAATGGATCAAGGACATAGGAATTAGACCAAAGACCCTGCACCTAATAGAAGAAAAAATAGGTCCAAATCTTCCTCACATTGGCCTAGGACCAGATTTCCTTAACATGACTCCCAAAGCACAAGAAATAAAAGCAGGAATTAATAATTGGGATAGAGTCATACTAAAAAGCTTTTTCTCAGCAAAGGAAGCAATCAGCAATGTGAAGAGAAAGCCTTCAGAGTGGGAGAAAATCTTTGCCACACACACTTCAGATAGAGCACTAATCTCCAGAATCTACAAAATACTCAAATATCTTTACACCAAGAATACTAATAACCCAATCAATAAATGGGCCAAGGAAATGAACAGACACTTTACAGAGGAAGATCTACAAGCAATCAACAGATTTATGAAAAAAATGTTCAACATCCCTAGTTATAAGAGAAATGCAAATCAAAACCACCTTAAGATTTCATCTTACCCCAATTAGAATGTCTTTTATTAAGAATACAGGCAACAACAGGTGTTGGCGAGGATGTTGGGAAAAGGGTACACTCATACATTGCTGGTGGGAGTGCAAGTTGGTGCAGCCACTCTGGAAAACAGTGTGGAGATTCCTTAGAAAACTTGGAATGGATCCACCATTTGACCCTGCTATCCCACTCCTTGGCCTATACCCAAAGGACTTAAAATCAGATTACTACAGTGATGCAGCCACATCAATGTTCATAACTGCTCAATTCACAATAGCTAGATTGTGGAACCAACCTAGATGCCCTTCAATAGATGGATGGATAAAGAAACTGTGGTATATATACACAATGGAATATTACTCAGTCATACAGAAGAATAAACTTATGGCATTTGCAGGTAAATGGATGATGTTGGAGACTGTCATGCTAAGTGAAATTAGCCAATTCCAAAAATCCAAAGGCAGAATGCTCTCTCTGATAAGTGAATGATGATGCATAATGTGGGGTGGAAGGGAGGCAAGAATGGAGGAAGGATAGATAGCATAAAGGGAAGGGAGGGGTGGGGTCAGGGTGGGGGGTAAGAATAATAACAGAATGAGACAGACATCATTGCCCTGTGTACATGTATGATTGCACAGATGGTGTGACTCTACTTTGTGTAAAGCCAGAGAAACAACAGCTGTACTCTATTTGTGTACAATGAATCAAAATAAATAAATTTTTTAAAAAATCTACATTTCCATCTCCCTTACTTCTCTAGCAAACTTGTAAATGTTTGCCAGTGATTATAAGTAGATGCATTATCTACAACTCCCAGAAGCACACATTCCTTTTTATTCATTGGTTATTTTTAGGTATACATGATAGTAGCACATTTTGAAAGTAGATTTTGACATAATTATAAAAGCATGCAATTTATCTTGTTCTAATAGAGATCCCCCTACCTCTCCCTCTTCCTTCTTCCCACCTCCTGCACCCTTCCATTTATTGATCTTTCTGGCATTTACCCATAGGGTTTCTTTTTTAATTAATTTCTTGTGGATTCATTTTCACTTCCCCTTTTCTAGTGCCTGGAATGAAGATAGTGGTGGTAGGAACCTCAACAGCCATTTCATACCAGGTACCTTCAGGATGAAAGGCATAGATCAAGGATGACAGAAGAAACAAATAGAAGTTATGTTCCCTAATAAAATTGCAAAACTATAAAACCTATGTCCAAACCAAAAGAGAGGGATAAAAACCTCTATTTTTTTGAAGCCACTATTGAGGGAAGGATTTCTCTAATAATCAAATATAATTCTTACTTGATAGATGAGAAAGGCTATCAGAAGATGCTTTTTAAAATGTAGGCCTAAGAAAAGAGTATACACAGAAAAGGAGATCCACAAGTGATCAACAGATATATGAAAAAATGTTCAACATCTCTAGTAATAAGAGAAATGCAAGTCAAAACTACCCTAAGATTTCAACTCACCCCAGTTGGAATGGCTATTATCAAGAATACAAGCAACAATAGGTGTTGGCAAGAATGTGGGGGAAAAGGCACACTCATACATTGCTGATGGGATTGCAAATTGGTGCAGCCACTCTGGAAAGCAGTATGGAGATTCCTTAGAAAGCTTGGAATGAAACCACCATTTGACCTAGTTATCCAACTCCTCAGTTTATACCCAAAGGAATTAAAATCAGCATACTACAGTGACACAGCCACATCAGTGTTTATAGCAACTCAGTTCACAATAGTTAGATTGTGGAACCAACCTAGATGCCCTTCAATAGATGAATGCATAAAGAAACTGTGGTATATATTCACAATGGAATATTACTCAGCCATAAAGAAGAATAAAATTATGGCATTTGCAGGTAAATGGATGCAGTTGGAGAATATCATGCTAAGTGAAATAAGCCAATCCCAAAAAAACAAAGGTTTAAGGTTTGCTCTGTTAAGTGGATGATGATATATAATAGGGGTAGGGTAGGGGGTAAGGGAACAATGGAGGAACACTGGATTGTGTAGAGGGAAATGAGGGGCAAGGAGGGGGTGGAGGAAAGGAAAGATAAAGGAATGAGGCAAACATCAATACCCTATGAACATATATGATTACACAAATGGTGTGACTCTACTTCATGTACAACCAGAGAAATGAAAAGTTGTACCCCATTTGTGTACAATGAAGCAAATAATAATAAATAAAAAGAGTTGAAAATACAGTCCTCTTCTGGGGATAGATAGATAATCCAAATAAATTAATGATGGAAATAATGAAGAGGCATTGGGAAGGCCAAAATCTGATCAGAAAACAGAATGCTGATTGGCTTAAAATAGGCAGTTGGAAACCAATGATTAAGTACCTCTTTTCATATCAGGCCCCAGGTTCAATAAGCTGATCTTCTAAGTCACAAATGTGATCAGGTCACTTCCCTGCTTATGATGGTCTCCACTGGCTCAGGATGAAATTCAAATTCCTCAGCACAGCCTGAAAGGTCAGGCTGCTCCAGCACCTGCTTGCCTCTGCCTTCTTTCCCCACAGTCCCTGTACCAGCCATCTGCACACATGCACACCCCCTGTGAGGGTTCTGGAATGTCCTCCCTGGTTCTTGTCCCCCACTTTGGCTTCCCAGTGGAAATCTCTGCTCATCACTTTCCCACAGGTATCCACCCTCCGTGTGAAGTTTTCTCTGCACAGTATGGATGTTCACAGAAGGGAGATGTTGCTTTTAGGTGCAGGAATTAGAGAACATTAGTTTGCATTGTTACTCCTGTCTCTACAACAACAAATTATCTTTACAAATAAGATATTTGTCTTTACAAACCAAAAATCAACTTTTGGGGAGATCCAATAGAGAAAAGAGATTTCATAAAAACCCACCACTTCAGAATCCATAGAATCGAGTGCATCCAGAAAGATCTATCACACAAAATATGCTCACCCAGAGCAGAAGCTGCTAGAAGTCATAAACCAGGAGAAATGCTTAGTAGTAATTTTGACAGATTTGTGGAAGCTGAATATAAACCAGCATGAGAGGGAGAAGCTCCTGAGGGCCACAGTCTTGGGATGGGGAGGGGAGGGTCACCAAGACCTGCATAGGCTTTTCTTCAAGTTCCCACTAGGTTCTTGAGAAAGCTCTCAAAGTGCTCTTGAAGATCAGGGGAAGTTTAGCAATCATAAAACCTTCCCAGCATGCTCAAAACTGTCAAGTTTACTAAAACCAGACAAAGTCTGACAAACTTCCAGATCCCAGAAAGCCTAGGGAGATTGATGACCAAATGAACTGTGTATCCTGGATAGGGTCCTGGACACGAAGAATATTATGGGGGGAAAGTGAAGGAAATCTAGATGCTAAGGAGTTTACTTCATGACAACGGATCATTATTAGCTCTTTGATTTGTATGTGTTCTATAACAATTTAAAGAGATGCTACAGTGGAACTGGGTGTGGGGTGCACAGGAGCTCTGTGCGGTTTGCTTCTTTTCTGTAAATCTAAAACTGTTCTAAAATAAAAATCTATTTAAATTTTAAAAATAAAAAAATAAATAAAAAGAAAACATCAATTTGCAATGGGCTGGAGTGACGAGTAATCTTTGGAAAGCCTTAGGTGTTGGCAAGCAAAAGTGTCTATCAGATAAAGAAGCATCATGAGCAGAGGCGGAGAAGGGAGGAAAGCACTGTTCACTGCAGGGTAGCAAGTGACACAGCTCAGTGATGACCCGGGGTACACACTCCAGGCAACTAGCTCTAAATGCTTAGCCAGTGGTGTGCAGTCAAAACAAGGCTTCATAAGAACACTGCACACAGAGCCCGTGCTAGCAGAAGACAAAGGCACCCTGAGAGCTTGCGAGCCCACCTGGAGGGACGGATGGCAACAGCACTTCATTTGGTAAACTCCCTGGCAGTGCAAAGGCACAGCCTGCTCAGGGGCTTAGGAGCCTGGCGCTGCTCTCATTTGCTAAATGTTGGCTGCACTGGGCACTCTGCAGGCGTAATTTCATTTAAGGTTCAGAGCAGCCCTCGAAGGTCGGTATTTTTATATCCAAGTCAAATGATGAGAAAACTGAGAGATTCAGAGAATTTAAGCAGTGCTTTCTGAAGTCACGCAAATACATTAGCAGCAATTCTTTCCACAACATCATGCTAAAGGGAGTTCACTTAATTGGGTGGGCAATGAGGTAGCATTGAAGGGCTCTGAGCAGAAAAATGACATTGTCTGAGCTGTGCCTTCGGAGGATTGGTGCATTAGTGCAGTTGTGATGTGAAGGAAGAGGGATGGCAGAGGGACCAATTAGAAGGCTATTACAAGTCCAAATCTGAACTGATGATGCTCAGAGAACTAGTCATTTTTTTTAAGTAGCTCTAATTATGCTCATGTTTGTGACAGTCATTAGTGCTGCTCACCAAATAAATCCACCAAATATGCTATTTCTCCCTCTCCCAGGCATAGGATGGGATTGCACTTCCATCCCCCTTAGATTTCAGTGTGATCATGAGATTTGGTTTGACCAACAAAATGTAAGTAGAAATGACTGGCTTCACCACATTATTTTCCCTTCTGCCAAGGCAACAAAGAATGATCCAGAGAGTATGGCCAGAGGAATGATCCAGAGGCTCTTAGCTGCAGGCCTGGACAGAGAATGATCTACAACAGACAAGGAGCATGAGTGAAAGTTACAACTTGCTTAAGTCACTAGGATTGGAGCTTGTTTGTTACACAGCATAACCTAGATGTCAACAACTGATACATGTGTTTTCTTGACAGTTAGTCATTTCAAGCACTGCTTCTTCACACCCTAACATCTGGAGGTCTTGGTAAAATGATGATTTGGGTTCTGTAGGTCTGGGATTCATACCTTCATACTGCAAGAATCTAAAACCACACTATCCAAAATGATAGCAAATAGCCATATATGGGTACTTAATGTTAAATGAGCTTAAACTGAATGGAATTAAAAGTCCAGTTCCTTGATTCT
>JAJEJO010004506.1:121612-147645 GCA_020662805.1 Glaucomys volans | reverse complement strand
GCATGGCCACACTGCATTCCTTTAGTCGCTTATCTCTGAGAAAGCAGCCATCACTGGCTGTTAAAGATGCATGTCCTGCGCGTGATCAACGCATGCTCTCTATCTATAGCACTGTATGTCCATGCGCTGTCCGCATGGACAGTACTCTGATTGGTTGCTTTCCCCTATATAACCTGTAGTTATCTCCCCTGAGAGGAGAACAAAGAAAAACTTAACGAGATGGCCATGCTGTAAATAAAGCTTTTAATCAGCCTACGTGTCGCGTCTCTCTGCGGGCAGGGATTCGTGATATTGATGGTCATTGCTTAAATAAATTTATGCATTATGTATTGCAAATGGGAAATGTTTTTCTATAATCCCTACTATAATTTTATATTCTGCTATCTATAAATATAATTTTCTTCTAAAAGGAATTGGACAGCCATGGAGAAATGCCAGACTTCAGATATGACACTAGAAGCATATGAGATGAACCAAAACATGACTACATGCATGAAATTGAGGAATATCTTCAAAACTACTGAGAACATATCAAAAGACTTCAAGATACAAGTTCAAGAAGCTCTCACTGGATAAAATGGTAGATTTTGAGGAACAAAAAGAATGAGATTTACATATATAATTATGTGGTATATATTAAAATGCATAGATTCATAAATATAATTTAAGATCTTCATTTTCCCTTGTATAAGTTGTGAGGGCAACAAGACTTTTTTTACTTTAAAGGACACAGATATTTATCCTGAATTTTCTTTATCATTATATTTCAGTACAATCAAGTAATTCATGAGAAAATGCATCTTCATAAGACAGAATAACTAGAAGAAATTAATAGGTCAAATGGAATAGTTTCTTTATGAAGAATTTGACGATCAGGAAAAAAAGAAATGGAAATGTCAAGAAATATTAAGAGTTAAAACCATCATTGTAGCTAATAAGATTATTCACGGAGTAATAAAATTAAAAGATAGATTCAATGTAAACATTTAACACAAGTCATTCTAAACTTAACTATCTATATCGAACTTCACAAATGTAAAACAAATTTGAGGCATGTCTAATAGCCTCCTCTGCTGTGCCAGACATTAAGTGTTTATTTAATGGCTTGGGGACAGACCCAATAAATCCTCAGACTAGAAAAATATGGATTGCTGGAGGTTCATATATTAATTATCAGAGAAATATTTAAATACTACCATTCATTACAGGCATAGACAAACTTTCAACTTTTTGTCATACCTGTAGCAAAAACATATACACAATGGAATATTACTCAGCCTTAAAGAAGAATGAAATTATGGCAGTTGCAGGTAAATGGATGGAGCTGGAGAATATCATGCCAACTTAAATAAGCCAAAACCCAAAATCAAAGGCCAAATGTTTTCCCTGATAAGCGGGTGCTGATCCACAATGGGATATGGGAGAATGAAAGGACATTGGATTGTGCAGAGGAAAGTGAGGGGAAGGGAGAGGGTCTGGGGTGGGAAACGGTGGAATGAGACAGACATTATTACCCTACATACATGTCTGATTACACTACTGAAGCCAGATTTAACAGGCAGTTAGTGTAGAAATCAGGGAATCTGGTCAAATTGAGGAATGAAGTCTGGGAAGTTGGAGGCGCCCCTGGGAGACTGGAATGTCATTGCCTCCAGAGCCCTCTGATCACCAAGGTTACCTGCTCAACTGCCCCTCCCCCAAAGCTGCAGGCAGTGAGTTGCTAATTAAGGCCTCCAGGTCCCACCTGAATCTCCATGTGGCCCTTCCCCCTGCCATTCCCACCTCAGCTTTTTGCTGTGTCACCACCGCCATTTGGGCAGGAAGGAGAGATAAAGGTCAGAGGAAGGGGCAGAACAAAAGACCCTAACCCTATAAAAGATGGTGGGTGCACTCACTTCTTGGGGATTCCAGAACATCAGCCAGCCATGGCCCCCCTTCTCCCACTCGGGAGAAGTTTGTATTACTACTAAATAGAATCTGCTTTTACTTTTCTTTAATAAAACTTTATTTTCCACTCTACACTTGCCTCGGTTTGCTTCTACGGCGTTATTCTTCAACACCTGAGGAAGCAGAACTCGTCACCGATATGCGACGGTATCAGACTACCAGTGTGACTCTGTACCATGTTCAGCCAGAAGGAGGATAGGTTGTGCTCCATTTGTGTACAATATGTCAAAATGAATTCTTCTGTCATGTATACCTAATTAGAACAAATTAAAAAATAAGTAATAATAAACCATTTTAGGATATTATACTGTGCATTTTTGCCTGTCTTTACCTGTCATTTTATTTTATCCTTGTTTTTCTTTATTTGTCTCATGTTTAAAATACACTATTGTGTGAGGTTCCATGTTCTGTCTCAAGCTGCTTTCTATGGCACAGAAAAAGTCTAAATAAATACACAGATTCATTGAAATAGCTCCTAATAACTCTAAGTATGTAAGTCCAATAATATCTTTAATTTGAATTCTAAACTCTGCTTGATTTTTGCTCAACTGCTCTGTTGACAGGAACCTAAATAAACATATGACTAGATTTAACTTTTTTAACTTGTTCTAACAGTAACTTTCCTGCAGAATTACTTAGCTTACTTGTCATTTATTTAAAAATTTTGCCTTGCCAATTGGTGTTTTTTTAGAAAAAAAAATATTAAGATAGTTATGTAATAACTATATATATTATATATGTATAGCATATATATACATAGATATAGATATATATGCTAGAATATATTATATACATATATACTACACATATAATTATTAATGAATTGCAGTTTAAGTATGCCCCAGAGAAATTTTAATTTATAATTAGATATATTAATAAATATATAATATATATAATTTATGACTAAATATAATGTTTTTATTAGTGCACTAGAGTTATGCATAATATTGGGATTCATTTTAAAATTTTAACATAATTATGCAAGCATGGAATATAGTTTGCTCCTCTTCAGTCCCCAGTAGTACCCCTTTTCCTCTCATCTTCCTTCCCCCTGTTCCCTTTCCTCTACTCTACTGGTCTTTACCCTATTTATTTATAATTTTTTAAAATAAGAGCATTATATACACATAATATATAAATAATATTGAATATAGTTATTAAATTAAGATTAATATAAATATTAAATATATAATAAGTTTACACATATACATAAAGGTAAAATTCACCGTGGTATATTCATTTATGTTCACAGGTGGTAGAGTTTTGTTCCATAATTCCTCACTTTCCTGTTTCTCCTCCCTCCCCGTCAATCTCCTTCCTTTACTCCACTGATTTCTTCTATTTTCATGGTATCCCCCCTCCACACTTTTCTCCCTTTATTTTGTCTAGTTTCCACATATGAGAGCAAACATTCTACTCCTGTTTCTTTGAGTCTGGATTATTTCACCTAGCATGATGGTCTCTACTTCCATTCATTTACCAGCAAATTACGTAATTTCACCCTTCTTTATGATTGAGTAAAGCTCCATTGTGTACACATTTATACCACATTTTCTTTATCCATTCATCTGCTGATAGACATTTGGACTGGTTCCATAACTTACCTGTTGTGAATTGCATAGCTAAACATTGATATAACTGTATCCCCCTATATTTGTGTGCATGTGTGTGCAGTAGAATTCATTTTTCTGATTGTACATATTGTAGGATCATTTTTGGTACACCAAGTCAGTTCAATTCCCAAATCTGCATTTGCTTCTTCTCATCATACAGTTTTCATGGACATCAACTCCTTGGCAAGGTGAGCAGTATATTGTATCCCTTTGAGTCTGACCTTTTGAAAGTATCCTGCTGACAATTGGAATCAATACTTTTGCAAATTGGGCTGAACCGACATACTATTTCCATGCAACTGCTTCCTTTGATCCAACCTAAGACTGTCATCTTCCTTTTGAGAGAGAACAGACTTCAGGGTGACGATTGGTGCCATTAATTCCCTACTGCAGTCAGGGGTCTATCAGCGGTACTTGGAAAGGACTCATGCTTTCAACAGGAATTTTATTTAAATTCAAAAAAGCAGCTCCCACACTTTTGGCAGTGATGGCTCAAGAGTCTTCACTCAAGGATCCCATCAGATGGATACTATTTTGTTATGCCCTGGATGGGATCTTAAATTACTTCACATGGTGACAAGGCCCAGTGTATCCTGGCCTTCTGCCCACTTAAAGGACTTAAAATCAGCATACTACAGTGATGCAGCCACATCAATGTTCATAGCTGCTCAATTCACAAGAGCTAGATGGTGGAACCAACGTAGATGCCCTTTAATAGATGAATGGATAAAGAAACTGTGGTATATATACACAACGGAATATGCCTCAGTCATAAAGAATAATTAAATTATGGCATTTGTAGGTAAATGGATGATGTTGGAGACTGTCATGCTAAATGAGATTAGCCAATCCCCAAAAAACAAAGGCTGAATGATTTCTCTGATAAGTGGTTGACGATACTTATCCCCCTGCATTATGCTGATTTAATAAGAAATGGGGTAGCTGGGTCATATGGTGTTTTCACTGTTAGCTTTTGGAGGAATCTCCATACACCTTTCCAGAGTAGTTGCACTAATTTGCACTACCACCAACAGTATATGAGTATACATTTTCCCCCACATCCTAGCCAGCTTTCATTATTATTTGTATTCTAGATACTTACCCTTTTGACTGGAGTGAGACAAAATCTAAATGGAGTTTTGAATTTCATTTCCCAGATTGCTAAAGATGCTGAACATTTTTTTCATACATTTGGTGGCCATTTATATTTCTTCTTTTTTTTAAATTTAATTTATTTTGATTCATCATGTATGAATGGAGTACAATTGTTTCTCTGGTTGTACATGAAGTAGAGTCACACCATTTGCGTAAACATACATGTACATAGGGTAATGATGTTTGCCTCATTCTGTTATTTTTCTTCCCCCTCACCCTGTCCCCACTCCTCTTTTTCCTCTATGTAATCCATCCTTACTCCGTTCTTGCCTCCCTCTCACCCCGCATTATGTATCATCATCCACTTATCACAGAAATCATTCAGCCTTTGGTTTTGGGATTGGCTAATCTCACTCAGCATGACCATCTCCAACTCCATCCATTTACCTGCAAATGCCATAATTTTATTCTTCTTTATGGCTGAATAATATTCCATTGTGTATATATAACCCAGTTTCTTTATCCATTCATCTATTGAAGGGCATCTAGGTTGGTTCCACAATCTAGCTATAGTGAATGGAGCTGCTATAAACATTGATGTGGCTGCATCACTGTAGTATGCTGATTTTAAGCCCTTTGGGTAAAGGCCAAGGAGTGGGATAGCTGGGTCAAATGGTGTTTCCATTCTGAGTTTTCTAAGAAATCTCCACACTGTTTTCCAGAGTGGCTGTGCTAATTTGCAATGTGAGTGTACCTTTTTCCCCACATCCTCGCCAACACCTGTATTTCTTCTTTTGAGATGTATCTATTTAGTTTTTTGCCTATTTAATAAATAATTAATGATTACTAAATAATATATAATTTATTTAATAATAAATAATTAATTAATAAACCCACATTAGTAATGTGGGTTATTTGGGATTTTGTCTGAAGTTTTTTGAGTTCTTTATATATTCTGGATATTAATCCTCTTTGGAAGTGCAAATAGTAAAGATTTTCTTCCATTCTGAAGGCCCTCTCCTCACACAATTTTTTCCTTTGCTGTACAGAAGCTTCTTAATTTTATGGCATCTTACTTATTGATTCTTTGTTTTGTTAATTTCTTCTGCTCATCGATGTATTTGGCTTGATATGATTGACCATTGGGATAGAATATAATAGCAGCTAGCTATCAGTTAGATGCCACACCTCTTTTGGGTGATTCTGAGGTACATAACTTTGATTTTTGAAAGTTCAATTTTTTTCAGAAACATAATAATCTAACAATTGTCAAACTTTCTTAGGTATTCTCACGGTTTTTTCTGAGTCCTAACTGAATTTAAATTAAGTTTCAAACCGGAGTGCCCTAAACAAAGATGGCAGGTGAAGCCTCTGTGAGGGCAGACTGATCCCACCAGCTGAATCCATGGCGGACAGACCAGGCAGTGCTAACGGCATGGCTGTGACTATGGTGGTGGGTGTCAGTGCTGGTGATGGTGGCAAAGACAGCAGTACTAGCAGGAGTAGTGGGGCACAGCAAAGGGAGCTGGAGTGAATGGCTGAAGTCCTGGTTACCGGATAGCAGCTATGACTCAGGCTGCATGAAGAAACGGTCATTAAAGATAGATGTCTCAAAATCTACTCAAACTGTTTTGTTGCAAAATAACTGACTGACTGATTGAATACAAAGATACTTCTGATAGACAGCAATTAAGCTCATGCAGAAATTAGCACACCAGGGCATTATTCATGTGTGTGACAAACATATGGAGTTTAAGGATGTCAAACTCTTCTACTATTTTAGAAAGGACAGCTGCACCTTCCTGCTGGACAATGAAGTGAAGGTTATATGAGAAGTTGAAAAGTCCTGAAAACACACTCTTACAACCCAAGGAAGAGGAAGGGGTCAAGTATGAGCGCACCATCATGGCATCTGAATTCTTGGATTGGCTGGATCAGGAATGTGAGGCCACCACAAGAAATGAGGCAAAGCAGATTTGCCACTGGCTTATGGAGCATGGCATCGTACAATATGTGTCCAAAAAGCACCATCCAACAAGCACCAGTTTGTGGACAACAATTTCGTCTACCAGTTCAGAATGTACTTCAGTTGCAGAAGACTGATGGAGCTTCTCAAAGAAAAGTCTCCCTCCTCCCAGGAGATTCATGACAATCCCTTCTGCCTGAGGAAGCAGAGTGATGACAATCGGAAATCTCCCAGCTTCATGTCAGTCAGTTCCAGTAAGGACATTAAGATCCTGTCTGCAGTGAGGAGGAGCAGCATGAGCAGCTGCGACAGCAGCAGCTATTTCAGTAGCAGCCCCACTCTCAGAGGCAGCCCTCTGTGCTCTGCAACCCCAAGTATGAGCTTAAGAGTCCTGTCATTTCTGTGGAGCTCCTGACTCCTGGAGATCCTTGTGCAAGGAAGACTTTCACAATTGTTGGCAGTGTGGTTGGCTGAGGCTTTGTGATACAAGGATATAAGCCATGCCACATTCAGGCAGTGGACCCCAGTGGCCCTGCAGCTGCAGCAGGAATGATGATCTATCAGTTCACAGTCTCTGTAAATGGACTCAACATGCTACACGTAGACTGCCGGATGAGCCATCTGATTCTGACAGGCCCAAGGATAATTGTCATGGAAGTCATGAAGGAGTTAGAGTGCTGAGCAACTGTGCCTCCAGCATTCAGAGACTGGTGGATGACCAGAGGGTGACCAGAGTGACACAATAACTGGATGATGATACGACTTCATGCAAATGGATGGCTTTGAATATAGGAAATTTTTCTTTGTGTATACACATCTTAAGTTGAGTTTCATACACTGTAGAAGAACTAGGCAACACATTTTTAAAAAATCAGGATAGAAAACATTTGGGAACCACAGTTTTCCTACAAGATGAAGTTGCCTTACCACATTTTCTTTATCACATTATCTGTCGAAGGTTGCCTCCAGAGCTGTGAATTGAGCTGCTATAAACATTGAAGTGGCTGCATCACTGAGTATGCTGATTTTAAGTCCTTTAGGTATAAGCCCAGGAGTGGGATAACTGGGTCAGATGGCGGTTTCATGCTCTTCAACAGATGAATGGATAAAGAACATGTGGAATATATACACAATGAAATGTTGCTCAGCTAGAAAGAAGAATAAATGGATGGAACTGGAGAATATCATGCTAAGTGAAATAAGATAGTCCCCCAAAACCAAAGGTTGAATGTTCTCTCTGATATGGGGATGCTAACCCATAACAAGGGAGGGTAGGGAGGGAAAATATAGAAGTTCTTTGGATTAAACAAAGGGAAATGAACAGAAGGGAGGAGGGACGAGAATAGGAAAGACAGTAGAACGAATTAGACATAACTTTCCTATGTTCATATATGAATACTTGGACAGTGAAACCCACATCACATTCAACCACTAGAATGGGATCAAAATTGTAATGGGTTGCACCCATGTGTGTATAATATGTTAAAATATATCCTACTATCATGTATATCTAAAAACAACAAATTAAGAGAAATTGTCTTACTAGATTTGTATGTACAGTTCTCATTCATCATTTTTAAATCTACTTTGCAGAAAATTGTGGAAATGTTTCTCTATCCAAAATTGCAATATGTTAAAATCCCCCTTTTAGGAGTCATTAGTTGTTACAGACTTTAAATTGTACTTTCAAGATGGGCACAGTGGTGTGCACCTGTAGTCCCAGTTACGTAGGAAGCTGAGGGAGGAGGATCACTTGAGTCCAAGGGTTCCAGGTCAGCCTGGGTAGCATAGCATAATACCATCTAAAAAAGCAAAAACAGCAAACAAAAACTTTTACCACAATTAGCAGAGAACTCTTTAATAGAGGGTCCATATTACACCAAGCTTCAAATTAAAGCAACATGCACTTGAATATGACCTGTTAACCAGCATTTCCAAAAAGGTTCTAAAGCATTTAAGTGCTTAAAAGTCGTTATAAAATGACAATTTCTTAATTCCTACCTTCAGGATCAACTATTGATTTAATGTGTTTCAATGATGACATTAGATTAAAAAGAAAAAAACTTTGTCATTCTGTAGGATAGGGACATACTAATTGTAACTCTTTACCCCTATCTTCTCTTACTGAGCCTAAATCATTTGGTTCTATAAATCAGCTATAGCCATTTTCTAGTATTATTTCTAAATATATTGAATACGAATTGGAAAAGTTTGTGCATAGATATGTAAAGCTCAAAATCAAGCCTTCTGGCAAGATTTTACTTTGCTAGTATAAAGTAAATATGCTAAAACTCGTCTTCTGTGTGATAAAACTTGAAACTGAATTGCTTTCTTAGTCCAAATTGTTACTAGCTTTCTGATGTGACATATTCCAAGGACATGACATGCTACTCATTGAGGGAGACTATTTTCTTTGAAATCACCATCTGGGGTAGTGATTTTTCATCTTAATTGTACATATGCATGATTCCTTCATTTGGTTTAGGGAAGGAGTGCATCTTGAGTTTTGGCAAAGTGCTAAATGAGGGAGTCTGGGAATGCTAAATTATTTTATCTTTTCCCATAATGAATTCTAAACAATAAGGTTGATTTCCTAATGCAGGAACAAAATAAGTGTGTTGAACCTCAGTCATTTCCTGGTGATAGGTTGTTATCATGTATTGGTATGAGTGATGGGAGAAACATGCTGAAGTATATGGATATAGATATAGATGATATAGATATAGATATATATCTCCTAGTAATCCAGTTTTTCTAGGTATAGTCAGAGGATAGGATTTTGAAGTAATATTGAATGTCCAACATTAACATTGTTGATCTACATTTGGGTAATATGATCACCTCGATTTGTGTGCATTTTTACTGTGTTGGACTTTGTGCAGTGGATTTGCTATATGTGATTTCCTACAGTCCTCATCACAACTGTTCAAGGTAGATACCACCATCCACATTTGTGAGATGTGGAAACTTAAGTGACAAAGATTGAAGATATTCTTAAACAGCTGTAGAAATTTCTATATGCTATAGCCTGAGTTCAAACACAAGGTTGTTTAAAGGTAAAGCTCCGATTTCCCCTTTCCTTCAAGCTTTCCCCATTTAGAGACCTTATATTGGAAGTTCTTACATTCCAAGTGTCATGCTAAGACTTTACATCATTTTTCCTTAATGACCTGTGAGACCAAGGCCACACATGATGCCACTGTACACATGAGGAAACTGACTTGTAAAGAGGTTAGTCATGTGCCCAAACCACGCAACTAGTAAGAGGACTTACTACCTGTTTTTCCCCAATTTTTTTTTATTAGAGCTTTATATGCATAGTAGTCAGGTACCACTTGTATTTAAAAACATTTTTTGGTAGCATCTTTTAAAGATGAATCTCAGATGCTTGCTTCCCCAGGTCTTTATTAACTAACAACAGAAGAAAAAATGCCTTTCAAAAATGCCATCTTCTTGCCTGCTGCTTCTACAGTTTACTCAGAGCCCATTGTCATGAACCCTGGATAATATCTGTTAGCCAATCTGAGCACCAGAGAAGTACCTCTATTCCTTACAGCCTCCTTCTGCCAAGGAGGGTGGGAGGCAGGCAGGCAGATGGGCAGGCAGAGAGAGTAGGTTTCCTTCTTTGATTCTCATCACTCTCAGTTTAAAGGCCAAATGCCAGAGAGTCTCTTAAGGCCATGAGAACTTTACATTAGCCACTCCTCAGCCTACCCCAGTATCTTCATATACCAATTATAATGAATGTTCCCATTTCCAAGCTCCTCATCTCACTATCTTCAGGGTTTGCACATGCAGTTTCTGCTCCCTATAATGTTCTTCTTCTTCCCTCTTTACCCAGAAATTTCTTTCTTCTTATTAACCCACTCTTTACATATTAACTCCTTTGTGAAGCCTTTGCCAGTTCCCCAATTCTGGCATGTATGCCCCTTCTCTGAATTCTCATATACCTTTAATAAATCTGACCCTCAACCCCAATGTAGTACTAACATCATTCCTTTGAAATTGCTCACCACAGGTCTTTCTCCCTACCTAGATTCTGAACACCTGAAAACAAAGATGTGTCTTGGTACCCAGGAGGATATCCCTTTACCTAACACAATTCCTGACACAGAGTAGAGTACCAGCTATCTATTGCTGCCCAACAACCTACCCACAAACTGTGGCATTTATTTGTTCCTGATCCTGTGGGTTGTCAATTTGGGCAGAATTTGGCTGATGTGGCCACTACTGCTCTACTGCTCCACATTTGTGGTCTACACATACATTTGTGGTTAGTGAGTAGTTGGTTGAGGCTGCTTGGTCTTGGGCAGTGCTACAGTTCAAAACTTGAAAACCCCTGAAAAGCCATGTGTTCAAGGTTTGATCCTCAGAGTGATGATATTGAGATATGGTGCAATCTTTAAGAGGTAGAACCTAGTGGAAGGTCCTTAATCATGGGAGGCATGCCCTTGAGGGGGGCTGTGAGGCTCCTGTCCCTCCCGTTTTTCTTCCTAGCCATAAGATGAGCACTTTGGCTCTACTGTATACTCCTGCCATGATTTTCTGCCTCATGATAGACCCCAAAGCAATGGGGGTAATTTATGGCCTGGAGCCTCCCAAATTGAACAACACGAAATGTTTTCTCTTTATAAGATGATTATCTCAGGTATTTTGTTATACTGACGGAAAGCTGACTAATACAGATAGTTTCATGCATATGTCTTGCAGTTAGTTGGCTGGGACTGTGGGCCAAGTTGCTTTCCACTGCATCTGGCCATTTCCCATAGCAAGCCAGGCTGAGATTGAATAGGGTGAGAACAGATACTGCAAGACCTTTCTTCTACTTGCTAAAAATTACATAGTTTCACTTCTATATCATTTTGTGAGTCAAAATGCATTATAAAGTTAGTCCAGAATTAAGGGATGGGGAAATACATTCTACCTATTGAGGGGTCATTTTCAAAGAATCTGCAGCCATTTAATCAACCAAGGGTGGGAACCCCTATTTGTTGAATAAATCCCAAGAAGCTACCTAGCTACTGAAACCTTTTGAATATCCAGATGCAAATTACTACACAATTGGGTAGAAGTGTGTAGGGATGTAGGAAGAAACCACTGAGTCATATGGTTCCCCAGGCTGTGGAATAGGACATTCCTGAGGAAAACCTAGGAATTATTCACGCCTGGAAAGAAAACCTCCCAGGTGACTAGACCTGTCAAGGGTCATTTGTCTCAGAAGAGCTTCACCCTTCCTCATGTCCCCTTCCCCATCTGTGACTGCATAACCTCAGGCTAAGCCACCCACCAGCTATCAGGTTTCAAACTTTGTTTACTGGCTCCACTTGTGTATAAAAAGGTCTGTACAGGAGTCCCCAAGCAAGGAGCACAGGACTGCTGCTTGAGCCTCCAGAGAGGAGCACAGGCCTGCCCCCTTGGAACTCCAGCTCCAGGCACAGGTCTGCTGCTTGAGTCCCCAGTGCGGAGCTCAGGACTTCTGGCACCATAGGGTACAGAGTTCCCAGCAGAGAGCACTGGCCTGCTGTGCCATCAGGCCCGCCTCAGGAATTCCCAGCAGAGGAGCATAGGCCTGCTGCCACTTGAGTCCCCAGCAGAGAGCTCAGGCCTGCCTGGGTCATCAAGCCCAGTGTCTCCAGCACTTAGCACAGGTCCGTGGCCCCCCCACCTCGGTCTAGTGCCCAGGCCCACACCCTGGTCTGGGGTCTAGGGCCCGTGCTGTGACTGACCATCTATCAACAACAGGTCGCCCTTGATGGAGAAAATTTGAAGGCATTTCCCCTGACAACTGGAACAAGGCAGGGATGCCCTCTTTCACCACTTATATTCAACATCTTCTTTGAAACTCTACCCAGAGCAATTAGGCAGACCAAAGAAATTAAAGGGATGTGAATAGGAAAAGAAAACCTCCAACTATCCCTTTTTGCTGATGACATGATTCTATATTTAGAGGAGCTGAAAAATTCCACCAGGAAACTTCTGGAACTCATAAATGAATTCAGTAAAGTAGCAGGATATAAATTTAATGCTCATAAATCTAATGCATTTTTATTCATAAGTGATGAATCCTCTGAAAGAGAAATTCAGAAAACTACCCCTTTCACACTAGCATCTAAAAAAAAAAAAAAAAAAAAAAAAAACTTGGGAATCAATCTAACAAAAGAGGTGAAAGACCTCTTCAGTGAGAACTAAAAAACACTAAAGAAAGGAATTACATAAAATCTGAGAAGATGGAAAGATCTCTCATGTTATTGGATAGGCAGAATTAATATTGTCAAAATCACCATACTACCAAGAGCACTGTACAAATTCAATGCAATTCCAATTAAAATCCCAATGATGGACTTCATAGAAATAGAGCAAGCAATCATGAAATTCAATTGGAGGAATAAGAGACCCAGAATTGCTAAAACAATTCTTAGCAAGAAGAGCGAAGAAGGGGGTATCACAATACCAGACTTTCAACTATATTACAGAGCAATAGTAACAAAAACAGCATGGTACTGGCACCAAAATATGCAGGTAGATCAATGGTACAGAATAGAAGACACAGAGACAAACCCACATAGATACAGTTATCTCGTACTAGACAAAGGGACCAAAAATATACAATGGAGAAAAGATAGCCTCTTCAACAAATGGTGCTGGGAAAACTGGAAATCCATATGCAGCACAATGAAACTAAACTCCTATCTCTCACCCTGCGCAAAACTCAACTCAAAATGGATCAAGGACTTAGGAGTTAGACTAGAGACCCTGCACTTAATTGAAGAAAAAGTAGGTCCAAATCTTCATCATGTGAGCTTAGGACCAGATTTCCTAAACATGACTCCCAAAGCACAAGAAATAAAAGCTGTAATCAATAATTGGGATAGATTCAAACTAAAAATATTTTTCTCAGCAAAGGAAACAATTGGCAATGTAAAGAGAGAACCTACAGAATGGGAGAAAATCCTTGCCACCCACACTTCAGATAGACCACTCATTTCCAGAATCTATAAAGAACTCAAAAAACTTTACCCCAAGAATACAAATAACCCAATCAATAAATGGGCTAAGGAAATGGGGAGACACTTTACAGAAGAAGACCTACAAGCAATCAACAGACATATGAAAAAATGTGCAACATCCCTAGTATTAAGAGAAATGCAAATCAAAACCACCTCATCTAACCCCAATTAGAATGTCTATTATCAAGAATATAAGCAACAATAGTTGTTGGCGAGGATGTGGGGGAAAAAGGCATGCTCACACATTCCTGGTGAGGTTGCAAATTAGTGCAGCCACTCTGGAATACGGTGTGGAAATTCTTTAGAAAACTTGGAATGGATCCACCATTTGACCCAGTTATCCCACTCTTTGGCCTATACCCAAAGGACTTAAGATCAGCATACTACAGTGATGCAGCCACATCAATGTTAATAGCTGCCCAATGCACAATAGCTAGATTGTGGAACCAACCCAAATGCCCTTCAATAGATGAATGGATAAAGAAACTGTGGTATATATACACAATGGAATATGACTCAGCCATAAAGAAGAATAAAATTATGACATTTGCAGGTAAATCGATGGAGTTGGAGATGGTCATGCTGAGCGAGATTAGCCAATCCCAAAAAACAAAAGCCAAATAATTTCTGTGATAAGTGGATGATGATACATAATGCGGGGTGAGAGGAAGGCAAGAATGGAGGAAGGATGGATTGCATAGAGAAAAAAGTGAGGTGGGATCGGGGAGGTGGGTAAGAATAATAACAGAATGAGACAAACATCATTACCATATGTACATGTATGATTACACAAATGGTGTGACTCTTCTTCATGTACAGCCAGAGAAACAACAGCTGTACCCCATTTGTGTACAATGAATCAAAATAAATAAATTAAAAAAATAAAAATAAAAAAATAAATAACTAAAAATGGCTGCACGTTCACATTAATTTTGAGACTACATCATTGAATGTGACCTCTTGGGGCCTGTTTTTTACTCCATTCAGCACACCCCCTCTGTGGGAGACCCACTTGTGTGCCACAGTTGGGACAGAAATGTAGTATTGAATAAAAGTTGTTTCTAATAAAACTTTGAAATCAGGAAATCCTAAAATGATGGTGTTTTTAGGATCAATTTGGAGCATAGCTCAGTCTTTTCATTTGGTGACTGAGGAAACTGGGGAACTGAAGTATAGGATTTTCACATTGCATACTCAGATTAATGAAGCTTGCTGGGTAAAAGCTTGGGCCAAATAACTGTCTCTTCCTTCCAGTCCCAGGGTATTTACAGTGCTGCTCTGTAGCAAGGGGTAATGCCACCAAAATGGGCCTTTGACTTGAGAGTATTAAGCAAAGGAAAGAGGTCATGTGTGTGTGAAGGCAAGGGAATAGAAGTTTAATTGATCAGGTTTTGAGTTGTTAAATCATATCATTAAAAGAAAATAAGCATTCTACCTGATATTTTCATAATTTTCCTGCTTTAAAATTTAAAAACCCATTTCTAAATGTAGCTCCAAAAATTATGTTAAATGAACAGGAAGAGTGTTTTTAGGAGCTTTTATTTCATGTATTTCTCTGGAGTGTGTCTTCCCCACATAACGCATGGGTATTTTGTGAGGTTTTACTCACACTTGGGGGGTTCAGATATGTCTTTGCTCCCTGAAAATACTTTTGATACTTCAGGTGTTTGTGTGTGCAATGAGTTTATGTTTGGGAGATGGAAAGGAATGTAATTTTTGTTTCTTCATTAGTGCCTGTGTAAATTTGAAAGCCATGTTTTTTTATAGAGAGAAATGCACCTACCTTTTGGGTTGAGTCTGAGGGTTTTTTGGCAAGGTCTGTTAAATAATTGTATAAATTAATAAGATAAGTTGAGGAATGGGAGATAACTTGGAGATCATAATCATGTTTGTGAATTAGTGTGACCAATTTCATACCATCTTATAAAAGGTAGCTGTACCAGAAGGACTGAAATTCATATTTAAAATGTCACTGGAAGTTCACATCAGAGTTATTTTTCCAAATACTGTTTCCTTTCAAATATATTGTGAAAATAATCTCCTGTCTTAAAGAGAGGTGTGTTTTAAATTGTCAAGATTAGCTATTCTCTCCTGTTGAGTATTAATCCTGCTTCATTTTTATTATAAATGATCAGAATAACTTTAAAACATTTTGTTTTTTTACTAATTGATTGAAATCTGTTGCTGTCGTTGTCATTGCACTTAAGGCAAATTTTCAGGTATAATGTGTCTTTCTTCATTTCAATACCAAAACAGAAATGCTCTATATACCAACATGAAGTTCATTGTCAAAGATAGCATGTGGTATTGTCAAATGAATTAATTAGTATACTTAATATATATCTTTATTTTAAAACTGGGTTGAGATTTATTTTTTCTTTATGAAAAATTGTAGCATAACACTTGGAATTATTGTGTAAAAACAGAGGTGCATGGCATGAAATAAATGGTACATTTTTAAAACAATGAAAATATAAAGATTCAAATTACTGTATGAACCAGTTCAATTTCTCAGAATTAAACAAGAAATAACAGATGGATTTCTTGTTTATTTTCTCTGTTAGTTTTGGTAAACAAACGGTTAATCTTGAAAGCAAGAAATTAATACAGGACAATAGCAGCCTTTTTGTTATTTTAGAAAGAAACATTTGCCACTTAACTGCATTTTAACTATTTCTTTTTTTACTTTTTCAGTGACATTGACTCAACTTTCAGAGTTTCCTTCAGATCTACAAAGTACTTAAAATACCAATAAACCTCTAAAACAATATTGTTTCCCAGTAAAAGATAGCACGTTAAAAAACTTCAGGAAATTTGAATTTAAGATTCTTCTTCTTAATGAAGTTCTCAGATTTTATTTTAAATTTTAATTGAAGCAGTATCCTTCACAGTTCTTCTAAAAAGCTTGTGAGCATAGGCCTGAATCTGTTATAGGTTATAGAAGTTAGCATAAGTGTGACTTCATAATTATAGACATATTAAAATATGTGACAATAAAAAATAAATTCACTACAATATTACTTGAGTAAGTACTGATTGTTAGAGTAGGGATTTTTTCACTTTTATTTTTTCAATCTGTGAATTTGTAATCAGTGTACCAATGTCTATAGAAGCTTTGTAAGTTAAACTTATTTCTGATATCCTGGTTTGATCCTCTTGTTCAATAAATTTATAGATAGCTCAACCAAAAATATACTTGTACATAGTCCTGTTTTAAATTGGTAGTAACAGGATATCCCACAAACCAAGATAAATTGGTCTGAAAATCACAAATATTTATCTGTCTTATTTTGCCACGTGTGATCCACATAAACTTCGACCAATTCAAAGGGATGCCTGAGTATCGATTTAATCCTTTATATTGATGAGATAAATATGCCCTATTCACATATTTTAAACTGAAAGTCTTCATTCCAGTTATCTATTTCTGTTTAACAAACCACCCCAAAAATTAGTGCTTAAAAATACCATTTTAATATGTTCATAATATTGTGCATTGGAAATATAGGCAATATGGTTCATTTCTATTTTACAATGATCAGTGCCTAATTGGGTTTGGCTTATGCAGCTCAAAGTTAAACACTTTAGCTGGAACAATATAGCTTGGATTTCAATTTCCAGTTTCGGATGATTTTCTAGGTTCTTCTCCATGATGTGTCTTCTGAAAGTGGAATGTTCAAGATGCCTTATTCACTGTGTCTGCTCCCTGGACAGGAGTAATTGAATCAACTGGGGCCACACAGGAAAATTAATTTCTCTCTCTCTCTCTTTCTCTCCTTTTCTATTTGATATCTTGTGCAGTCAGCTTGAACTGCATAGCAGTCTCAGTACAGAATTATTACATGGCAGCTGCCTATCCCCAAAGTAAGTATTTCAAGAGACTACAGCTTTTATATAAGATATATGGCTGCTTATATTCTAGTCTTGGATGTCGTGTAACATCATTTTCATAGAATTTTGTTAGTTAAATCAACCACCAAGCTTACTTCAGATTCAACAAGATAGGAAACTCTCAATGGGTAGAAAAAACAAAGCATGAAAGCATTTTAAAACTTTAATGTACTATATGGAATTAATACATTCTAACTTAGCATTCCAGTTAATAGTGTTATGAATAACTAAATGACAGATGCAAGGAATATTCTTTTAACCAGCAAATGATTTTTCATTCACTTTAATTATTTTAGATAAATATCTTGGCAAAATATTTTATATTCTGTGCATTTTTGCTTGGAACAGTGAGCATGATTTAATGCAATATCGATGATGCTCAATTAATATTATGATAGAATTATTGTCTCACATAGATTATCATCCTAAACTTAGTTGTTTTTGTTTTTCTACTCCTCCCAAGAAAAGTCTCTCTTCTTTTGGTGACCAAAATTGTCATTGCACTTGCCATTTTAATCCTCTCATCCTTTGTCTTTCAGGTGAGCACAGTGAATCTCCTCAGGACTAGAAAATCATATAGCCAGACTAAGTGAAGAGATTATCAATAATAATCTAAAATCTAAGGGATAAAGTAGATTACTGAAATAGAATTTATGGTAACAATTTTGTACACTCAGTTTCTTTGTTGTTGTTTTAACTTAGCTAGGGATTTATTATTGTGCATTGAAAGACCACAGGCTATTATGACAGAACAAATAAGTTCAAGAAACTTATTATATGATGAGGTTATTATAAAAAAATAACTTCTTGTATACTTAGTCATTAAGAGACTAAATTTTAAGTGTCCTTGCACAAAAAAAGAGTGTGAGGTAATGCATTTGTTAATTACCTCTATTTAATCATTCCACAATGCACACATATTTCAAAACATCATTAATACATGCAATTTTTCTTTATAAATTTAAGTGTAAATAAATAAATGTTATTAAAAGAATATAATTGGTTCTAAACAGTCATGCAACTAGGATGAAATAAGAGTAGTTCTTAAACTTTTGCAGAAAAGTAATTTCAAAAATCTCTAAATGTTATAAAGGAAATGAGATTTTTTACTATTTAACAGTGTAGAACATAATATAAAAATCACATCAAAATAAAAGAGAACATATAAGGAAGTAATATGATTGAGGTTTAATATCTTTATTTCACTCAAAGTTTATGCTAATGAGAAACACACCAAAATAACAATAAATAAATGAGCAAATTATGTAGACTGTTAACCAGCACATAAAAAAACTAGTAAATTAGCATTTGAAAACATGTCTGAGCTCTCTAATAATCACTGAAATATTAATTGACATGAAAAATAATTCTTATTAAAGTGACAAATGGCTCATTTTTTCCACATTCCATCTTTCATTTATTCAGTAATTTATTTGAATATGTAGTCTGATCTATGGATTAAAAAGCAAATGGAAATGAGAATTTACACATTAATTTTAGGATAAATTGGTAAAGCACTTGGCAGATAATTTTACAATATCAACTAGTTTTTTCTTATTTTTTAATTTGTTCTTTTTAGATATACATGACAGGAGAATGTATTTTGACATATTAAAACATATATGGAGTAAAACTTATTCTAAATAGAACCCTATTGCAGTTGTGCATGATGGGGAGCTACCCTGGTTGTGTATTGATCTATGAACAAAGGAAAGTTATGTCTGTTTATTTCTACTATATTTTCTAATCCCATCCTTCCTCCCTTCCCTTCATTCCCCTTTTCTAATCCAATTAACTTCTATCCCCTCCATATTGTGTGTTAGCATCCACATATCAGAGAAAACATTCTGCATTTGGTTTCTTGGGATTGGATTATTTCACTTAGCATGATAATCTCAAATTCCATCCACTTACTGTCAAATGCCATCATTTCATTCTTCTTTATGGTTGAATAATATTTGTGTGTGTGTGTGTGTGCACATTACATTTTCTTTTTAAAATAATTTTTAATTGTAGAGGAACATAAAACCTTTATTTTCTTTATTTATTTTTATGTGGTGCTGAGAATTGAACCCAGTGCCACACACTTGCCAAGCAAGCACTCTACCACTGAGCAACAACTCCAGCCCTCACATTCTCTTTATCCATTAATCTGCTGATGGGCACCTAGGCTGCTTCCATTGTTTAGCTATTGTGAATTGAGCTGCTGTAAATATTGATGTGGTTTATTGTAGTATATTGATTTTAAGTCCTTTGGGTATTTAAGAAGGAGCAGGATAACTGGAACAAATGGTGGTTCCATTCCAAATTTTCTGAGGAATCTCTATATTGTTTTCCATAATGGTTGCATAAATTTGTACTCCCACCAGCAATGTCTGAGTGAACCTCTTTCCACACATCCTTGCCAACATTTATATTTACTTGTGTTCCTGATAATTGCTGTTCTGACAGGAGTAAGATGGAATTTCAGTGTAGTTTTAATTTGCATTTCTCCAATTGCTATAAATGTTGAACATTTTTTCACATATTTGTTGACCATCTGTATATCTTCTATTGTAAAGTGCCAGTTCAATCCATTTACACATTTATTGATTGTGTTATTTTGTTGTTAAGTTTTTTAAGTTGTTTGTAAATCCTGGAGATTAATATTCTACCTGAGGTGCAGGCAGCAAATTTTTTTCTCCCATTCTGTAGTCTCTCTGTTCTGCTGTGAAGAAACTTTTTAGTCGGGTGTCATCCCATTTATTGATTCTTGATTTTACTTCTTGTGCTTTAGGAGTCTTGTTGAGGAAGATGGTTCTTAAGCCAACATGATGAAGAGTTGGGCCTACTTTTTTTTCTAGTAGGCCAGGATCTCTGGTCCAATACCTAGATCCTTGATCCATTTTGAGTTGAGTTTTGTGCAGAGTGAGAGATAGAGGTCTAATTTAATTTTATTACACATGGATTTCCAGTTTTTCCAGTGCCAACATGTTGGAATGACTCTGCTGCCATCTTGGATTATCCCTGATGCTAACACCACCATCTTTAGTTGGGCATCTTCCATAAGCTCATTATCAAGGTACCTACAGGTTAGATGTTGCTGCAGCCACCAGCTTGGGACATGGCCACTTACATCCAGGTCCTGAAAGATCAACAAGGGCGCTGCAGGCTTGGTTGCATCTGAGCTATCCCTGCTAGGTGTGCTAATAGCCACCATCTTGCTGCAGAGGGAGGAGAGAGTCATGCAAGGGGTTGGTACATGGGAAAAGAGTGTTAGGGTATCTTGATCACAGCTCGTCCAACCAACCAGCCTAGCACCCACTGGGATCCTAGAGACAACTTAGGGACACTGTTTGGGACCCAACATCAGCCTGGTCCATGACTCCACCAAGAACCTAGTCCCACCAGTTTGGCAACCAACAGGGCCCTCCGGCTCCTCAATTCCCAGTCTCCCAACTATCCCCTGGCCACCAACCAGCCCAACACCTGTAACTATGTTGCTGGCACATAGATTTCAATGCCTGGTCCTGATTTTCCAAGTACAGAACAACATTCCAAGATAGGCATACAGATCCTGGTGCTTAGCCCTCAGGACCTTCAGGGAGAGAGGTTCCTGTATGAGAAGTCAAAAAGACAGGGACAGTACAAACACAATTTAGAGACTAAATTCTAGGCAAGGAATTGTGGGGTCCACAAGTGAGGGAAGGGCCTAAGACCAGGCACCTGTGTCACACAAGTGGACACCAAAAGAGAGTCCTGGAGTGCAGTCTTCCAGAGGGACTGGTAATTGCTATACCTTGCCTCCAGGAGTCCTGCATCCAAGTCTAAATTGCCTACCTTAGAAACTGTCATCATCCTGAGGGTGGAGTTACTAGCAAACTCCAGACAACCATGCCTATCTGAAGAGAAGGGAGGCAAAGAATATATTGAACTCCAACAGAAACAATTATTCAATTTTTAAGACACTTTTTTTTCTTTTCCCCATTGCTTTTCTTTATTCTTTCTTCATTTTCTTCTCTCACATCCTCATCATCTTTGAAATCAAGTACCTTTCATGCATCAGGCTACTGAAGACTGGGAGGTTTGAGTAGTATATTACAGTTTTATTGTAGATTTTTTATTTTAATTTTAATTTTTTATTTCTTTTTATTTTTCTTACTCTATTTTCCTTATTTAACTGTTTCCTCAGTTTCCTTTTCCCTTTTCTCATGCTAACAACCAACTTCTTTTGATTCTGATTTCAATCTTCCTATGATATATTACCTCTATATTCTCACTACTTACTTCATTAACATGACATCCTATACCCCTCCCCCATCCTTTACCCACCATTAGAAATTGTAGACCTTATTGCAAACCTATTGCTCATTCTATAGATAATAATCATCTGTTTATTATGATGATACTGTTAACAACTTAATAAGGGCACTTTGGTTTAAGTCTGAATATTGTTGGTATTGTGTGCTGCTAATATTGATCTCCTCCTTAAAAGTGAGGTATTGGAAACATGCAGGGACACTACAAACCAAAAAGTGGAAACTGTAATACCTCAGATTTGCACTGCTAGAGGGGAAGATACACGAACGACATGAAAAAAACAAGGGAAGAGAGCACTCCAAACAAACCAAGATGCTATATTAAGAGAATCTATTGATAGCACGGTAGAAGAAATTTCAGAAAAGGAGTTCAGAATGTGCATAATTAAAATGATCCACAAAGTAAAGGATGATATTACAGAGCAAATGAAGGCAATGAATGATTGCACCAATAAACAGTTAAGAGAGCAAATTTAGGAAGCAAAATACCATTTCAATAAAGAGACAGAGAATCTTAAAAAAAGAAGAAGAAAAAAAGAAATCCTTGAAATGAAGGAAACAATAACCAAATTAAAAACTCAATAGAAAGCATTACCAATTGACTAGATTGCTTGGAAGACACAACCTCAGACGATGAAGATAAAATATTTAATCTTGAAAATGAAGTTGACCTCATTGAGAAGATGGTAGGAAATCTTGAACAGAACCTGCAAGAATTATGGGACAACATGAAAAGATCAAAGAATTATTGGGATTGAGGAAGGCACAGAAAAATAAATCAAAGGAATGAACAATCTATTCAGTGAAATAATCTCAGAAATTTTCCCAAACCCGAAGAATGAAGTGGAAAATCAAATACAAGCGGCTTGCAGGACACCAAGTCCACGAAATTACACCAGATTCACACCAAGATACATTATAATGAAAATGCCCAACATATAAAATAAAGATAGAGTTTAAAGGCCTCAAAAGAAAAGTATTAGATTACATATAGGGGAAAACCAACATAGATATCAGCAGATTTCTCAGCCCAGATATTAAAAGCTAGAAGGGCCTGGAACAACATATTTCAAGCTCTGAAAGAACATGGATTGCAGCGACCAGCATGACCAAATTCTCAGGTCCAGCAAGGGGAAAAGGGGGATTGGAAAATAAAGATTCACAGACACAGATCTTGAAGATTAAGCTGGGATCAGGTGGAGCCTGCTCTCTGATGGAAATGCAGGTCTAAAGAGTTACGCCAGCAATCTATAATCTTATTTATATATGTCTCATTATCAGGTTAAAGACTATGCCACCATTATTCTTTGTATTCAGGAAAGTTACAGAAACTAGGACATCTATGTAGCTTTTCCACAGCTGCAATCTATAGTTGCAAAGTGCAATGTTAGGAGCTTTGTGTAGCTCTCAAGAAAGTCCATTGTTAAAAGTTGCTATAAGGCAGGCAGGAACTGGAGAAGCAGAGTTGGTGAAACATTGTGGTTGTCTAGCATAAGAGTTTGTTCCTTTCCAGGAGCTGTGTGCCTGAGATTAAGGTCAGAGCTGATAGGACCCTGGCACAGAGCCTCCTCATGCAGGACATTGCCACAGAAGCTAAGCGTCCTGTGCCCTTGCACAGAAACATTCCCAGGCACTGGGCATGCCACATCCATGAGATCATCAGAGACCCCTGATTTCAGTAACTGCTCTCCCATCCTCCACCACTGCTCTCAACAATGGATGCCAACCAAGAATCTTATACACAGCAAAACTAACATTCAGATTTGGTGATGAAATAAAATCCTTCCATGATTAACAAATGTTAAAAGAATTTACAAATAGAAAGCCTGCACTATAGAACATTCTCAGCAAAATATTAAATGAAGAGGAAATGAAAAACAACAATGAAAGTCAGCAAAGGGAGGAATAACCCTAAAGGAAAATCCAATCAAAGGACAAACTAAGTCAAGCTAAAAACCAAAAATAGGCCAAAATAAATAGGAATAAACATCATATCTCATTAATAACCCTGAAAGATAATGGCCCAAACTCATTAATCGAAAGACATAGAATGGCAGATTGGGTTTTAAAAAGGACCAACAATATGCTGCCTTCAATAGACTCATCTCATAGCAAAAGACATCCACAGACTGAAGGTGAAAGGTTGGGAAAAAACCATGTACATGGACTCCGTGAAAAAGCAGGGGTTTCCATCCTCATATCAGATAAAGTGGACTTCAAGTTAAATTTAGTGAGAAGGGATAAAGAAAGACATTTCATACTGCTTAAGGGAACCATAAACAAACATGACATAACAATTATAAATATTAATGCCCCAAAGAATGGATCATCTATGTACATCAAATAAACCCTTCTCAATTTCAGGAATCAAATAGAACACAACACAATAATACTGGGTGACTTTAACACAACTCTCTCACCACTGGATAAATCTTCCAAACAAAAACTGAACAAAGAAACCACATAACTCAATAATATAATCAACAATTTAAATCTAAAAGACATATATAGAATATTCCATACATCAATGAGTGAATAAACTTTTTTCTCAGAAGCACGTGGATCCTTCTCTAAAATTGATCATGTTATACCACAAAGCTACTCTTAGGAAATACAAAAAAATAGAGATACTATATTGTATTCTATCAGATCATAATGGAATGAAATTAGAAATTAATGATAAAATAAAAATAGAAACTACTCCAACACCTGGAGACTAAATATTACACTATTGAATCCATGGATAGCAGAAGACATCAGGGAGGAGATAAAAAATTCTTACAGATAAACAAGAACACTGACATAATATATCAAAAATCTCTGGAATACTATGAAACCAGTATGAAGAGGAAAATTCATTGCATTGACTCATTCAATAAAAGAATAAAAGTCAACAAATAAATGACCTAACATTACATCTCAAAACCCTAGAAAAGGAAGAACAGATCAAACCAAAATCAGTGGAAGGCAGGAAATAATTAAAATCAGATCTGAAGTCAATGAAAATGAAACAAAAGAAACAATTTAAAAAATTGACAACACAAAAAATTGGTTCTTTGGAAAAAAAGCAAAATTGATAAACCTTTATCCACAGTAATGAAGAGAGGAAGAGAGAAAACTCAATTTACCAAATTCATGATGAAAAAGGAAATAACATGACAGACAATATTGAAATACAAACATAATTAGAAGCTATTTTGAAAATCTCTACTCCAACAAAATAGAAAATCTAGAAGACATTGACAAATTTATAGAGACATATGATCCACCCAAAATGAATCAGGACATACACAATTTAAACAGATCAATTTCAAGCAATGAAATAGAAGAAACCATCAAAAGTCTACCAATCAAGAAAAGCCTCTGACCAGACTGATTCTCAGGGGAGTTGGACAAGACCTTCAAAGAAAAATTAATATCAATACTTCTCAAAGTATTCCATGCAAGAGAAAACCAGAGAACCCTTACAAAGTCATTCTATGAAGCTAGTATGACCCTGATACCAAAAGAAGACAAAGACACATCAAGGCAAAAAACTGCAGACCAATATCGCTGATGAACACAGATGCAAAAATTCTTAACAAAATTCTGGCAAATCGTATACAAAAACATATTAAAAGATAGTGCACCATGATCAAGTGGGGTTCATCCTAGGGATGTAAGGTTGGTTCAACATCTGGAAATCAATTAATGTAATTCATCACATCAATAGTCTTAACATTAAGAATCATATGATTACTTCAATAGATGTAGAAAACACATTTATAAAATAGAGCACCCCTTCATACTCAAAACACTGGAAAAATAGGGATAGTAGAAACATACCTCAACATTGTTAAAGGCTATCTATGCTAAGACCAAGACCAACATCATTCTAAATGGAGAAAAACTGAAAGCATTCCCTTTAAAAGCTGGAAAAAGTTAGGGATGCCCTCTTTCACCATTTGTATTCATCATCATCCTTGAAACACTAGCCAGAGCAATTAGATAAACCAAAGAAATTAAAGGAACATGAATAGGAAAACATGAACTCAAATTATCACTATTTGCTGATGACAAGTTTCTATATTTAGAGGACCTAAAAAATTCCACCAGAAAACTTTGAGAACTAATAAATGAATTCAGCAAAGTAGCAGGACATAAATTCAATACACATAAATCTAATGTATTTCTATTCATAAGTGATGAATCCTCTGAAAGAGAAATTAGGAAAACC
>JAJEJO010004506.1:110878-121512 GCA_020662805.1 Glaucomys volans | reverse complement strand
AAAAAAAAAAAAAAAACTTGGGAATCAATCTAGCAAAAGAAGTGAGAGACCTCCACAGTGAAAACTACAGAACACAAAAGGAAGAAAGTAACAAAAACTTCAGAGGATGGATGTATCTCCGATGTTCTTGGATAGGCAGAATTAATATTGTCAAAATGGCCATGCTACCAAAAGTGCTATCAGATTCAATGCAATTCCCATTAAATTCCCAATGATGTTCCTCATAGAAATAGAGAAAAACAGTTATGAAATTCATCTGGATAAACAAGTGACCCAGAAAAGCCAAAGCAATCCTGGTCAGGAAGAGTGATGCAGGAGGTACCACAATACCAGACCTTAAACTCTACTATAGAGCAATAGTAACAAAAATGGCATGGTATTAGTACCAAAATAGACAGGCAAACTAATGGTACAGAATAGAAGACACAGAAACAAACCCACATAAGTACAGTTCCTTCATACTAGACAAAGGGGCCAAAAACATACAATGGAGAAAAGATAGCCTCTTCAACAAATGGTGCTGGGAAAACTGGAAATCCATATGCAGCAAAATGAAACTAAACCCATATCTCTCACCCTGCACAAAACTCAACTCAAAATGCTCAAGGACGTAGGAATTATACTAGAGACCCTGAACCTAATAGAAGAAAAAGTAGGTCTGAATCTTCATCACATTGGTTTAGGATAACACTTCCTTAACAAAACACCAAAAATGTAAGAAATCAAAGCAAGAATCAATAAATAGAATGAATTCAAACTAAAAACCTTTTTCTCAGCAAAGGAAACAATCAACAATGTGAAGAGAGAGCTACAGAGTGGGTGAAAATCTACCTCATGCACCTCAGAGCACTAATCTCCAGAATTTATAAAGCACCCAACAAACTTAACACCAAAAATACAAATAACCCAGTCAAAAAGTGGGCTAAGGAACTGAGCAGACACTTCACAGAAGGTGTACAATTGATCAACAAATACATGAAAAAATGTTCAACATCTCTAGTACTTAGAGAAATGGAAATCAAAACTAAGATTTCATTTCACTCCAATTAGCATGGTTATTTTCAAGAATACAAGGAACAACAGGTGTTGCTGAGGATGTGGGGGAAAAGGTACACTCATACATTGATCTTGGGATTGCAAATTGGTGCAGCTCCTCTGCAAAGTACTATGGAGATTCCTCAGAAAACGGAATGAATCCACCATTTGACCCATCTATACCACTCCTCAGTTTCTACCCAAAGGACTTAAAATCAGCATAGTACAGTGAAGTAGCCACATCAGTGTTACAGCAGCTCAATTCACAATAGGTGGATTGTGGAACCAACCTAGTTGCCCTTCAATAGACGAATGGATAAAGAAACTGTGGCATAGATATACAATGAAATATTACTCAGACTTAAAGAAAAATAAAATTATGGCATTTGCAGGTACATGGATGGAGTCAGAGAATGTCATGGTAAGTGCAATAAGACAATCCCAAAAAACCAAAGGCTGAATGTTTTCTCTGATAAGTGGATGCTGATACATAACAGGGGGCATGGAGGGGGTAAGGGAAGAATGGAGGAACATTGGATTGTGTAGAGGGAACTGAGGGGTGGGGAGGGGGCAGGGAAAGCAAAGATAATGGAATGAGACAAACATCATTACCCTATACATGTATGATTACAGGAATGGTGAGACCAGAGAAATGAAAAGTTGTGCTCCATTTGTGTACAATGAATTAAAATGCATTCTGCTGTCATGTATAGCTAAATAGAACAAATAATAAATAAGAATCCCAGAACAAACCCAATATATACTAACCAAATATCTTAGTCCTCAAAATACCAATCCATGAAAAACAACTGCCTTCAAAAAATGTTAGAAATCAGGAAAATGAAACAAATATGAATGTGTTTGCATCCAGTTAAAGACATAGTTTATTAAGAGGGAAAAAGAAGAGTTGAAGGATAAAAAAGGGTTTGTAGATTCTAGAGGTGAACAGGGCAAATGCAGAGGCCAACTTGGGATGTGTTTATGAGGGAGGAGAAGGAAAAAGTTGAAGTTAAAGTATTAAAAGAAAAGTGAAAGGAGAACAATAGAGTTTGGCTTTTGGCAGGGAAAAAGAGAGAAACAGAAAGAAAGGGGAAAAGAGTTTTGAAACAGACAGTAGAAAATCAATCCAAAATATACTAATCAAAAATGCTGGCCCTCAAAAGACAGAGCATAGAAAAATAATTACCTTTTCCAGGCGTGGTGGTGGACATCTGTAATCCCAGCGACTTAGGAGGCTGAAGCAGGAGGATCGTGAGTTCAGAGCCAGCCTCAACAACTTAGTGAGGCCCTAAGCAACTCAGTGAGACCCTGTCTCTAAATAAAACACAAAATAGGGCTGGGGATGTGGCTCAGTGGCCAAGTGCCCCTGAGTTCAATCCCCAGTTCCAAAAAAAAGAAAAAGAAAAAGAAAAAGAATTACCTTTAAGAAATGCTAGAAATAAAAAAGCAAAAACAAATATGCATGTGTATTAATGTATAGATGACCTTCATGTATCAATCAGTACACAATCAAAAACAACAAAGCAAACACCAAATAACATAATAGAAATGAAAGTATATGAATGCTGTCTTTGCCAAATTTTCCATTTCTCAGCTTCCTTTCTCAGGGGGATGGTGTTGGGACCTATGGAAGATAATTTTGCCTTCACTTACAGGGTATCATTTCTGCTCAGTGCTATAAGCTGAGATTCTGGAATTTAAGCTCCCAGGGCAGGGATTAGATCAAGTATTGCTCCAGGTATTTTATTGCATGGGGAGTTATTGGGTGTTAATGAATCAATGCACTTCTAAGACTATACCCTAGTACTCTCCCCAGGTTACTACTTATGGGAAGGGGGAGTCAATCCTTTGCCACTTCTTTGTTTGGGGATACTACCCTTTGTGGCTGCCCAAGGACTTCTGTCCAGGCACTGTGTTCAGTCACATTCAGATTCTCCTACTGCTGGTCCTGCTCTATGCTGGGTTTAAGGGAGCAGAGTAGGGCGGACTTTCTCAGGCCTCACTGACCTGAATTATCCCCAAGCAAAATGTCCTCAATGTCAGAAATTCCCCATGCCAGAGATTCCTCTGATTTGCTAGACTCAGTTTAGATCTCTCAGTTGTGTCTGCCAGATTAATATATTGAACTGAGCCCCTAATTCACAGATATAAGTTCCTGGGCTGAGTTGGAGCCACTGCCACATGGAGGTACCAAAATGTCTCCAGCTTGGGTCCCCTGGGCACAGCATGCAGACCCAGGTGACTTTCATGCACCAGTTTAATGAGTTGAATAACTTCTGGGTCAGCCCAGGGCAGGCTGCCCCTCTGATCCTGGGATTCTCTATGCCAAGATTTTACCAACACTTTTCACTCTTTACAACCTTGTGAACTAATTTTCCCTGCCCAGCTCCAATTCTGTTCCTTATGCTTGTCTGATGTACACCAAATTTCCCAGTCTTCAAGGCTTTCTGCCCAATACTATCAGTGGACTGCTTTTTACTCACCTCAAAGAGAAGTAATTTTCTCCCTGTTTGAGTCTGAGTCATGGAGCTGTAACAAAATCTACCTCCCACTAATCTGTCATCTTATCTCTCCCTTAACTAGTTTTAAAAATGTTTGTACTCTCGGGGCTGGAGTTGTGGCTCAATGATAGAGCGCTTGCCTAGCATGTGAGAGGCACTGGGTTTGATTCTCAGCACCATGTATAAATAAATGAATAAAATAAAGGTCTATCAACATCTAGAAGTTTTAAAAAAATGTTTGTACTCTAAATGTATTAACTTTGCTTCTAATAATGAAATTTAGGATAAATGACAATAACAGAAGTGCTCCTTGCACAGCTTATTTTAAGAAATTAGTTATAAATATGGAAATATTTTACAAATGCAGAAATGTTCATCAGATAATATTAGATAATTATGACCAATAAAAGATTACATATATCAGTCAGGTTCCAATAAGGGTACAGAAACCACACATGACATTTTAATTAAAAAAGCAAAATGGATATATTTAGGAATTATAGATTTATTTACTACAGAAAACTCCTACCATATCAGGGCTAGTAAAACAAAGGGGAAAAATTAGAATATTAGAAAAGTGGAAATTAAATTATTATAGAAGGGACTTTTAGAGTTTGAACTCCAACTACTTTTTGTGGGGGAGAGGGGGGACCAGAGATTGAACTCAGGAGCACTCGACCACTAAGCCCAGCCTTTTTTTATATTTTATTTAGAGACAGAGTATCACTGAGTTGCTTGGCACCTTGCTTTTGCTGAGGCTGGCTTTGAACTCTTGACACTCTTGCCTCAGCCTCCCAAGCTGCTGGGATTACAAGTGTGTGCCACCAGGCCCAGTTGAACTCCAACCCCATGAAGAGGGAGATTTGTGAGGTAGTGCTATTGTCTGTTTTTAAATGGCACAAGAAACTTGGTTAGGCAAATGTTTGTAAAAATGCAAAATGGCATCTGCTTCTGATATTTAAGGAAACTTCTATCAGCATTAGGAAGCATTTCTAAGATGATGCTTAAAAGAAGAAGAAACAAGAAGAAATTGACCTCTGCTTCTTCCTTCTTCAGGCTTCCAAACTCCCTCCAGCACATTCTAATGTCAGAGACTAACAAGAAGCCAGTTGACAAAGGAGAACTGTGGTATGCAGGGTTCCAGACCAAGTACTACAAAGCAGAAAGAATTAGAAATGTATATTTGAAACTCAGAAACAAAAGTTTGATGAGGCCCACAACTCAAATGTTTAACAATAGTGGAGTTAAAGATTAAGTACATAGATCATTCACTAGGTGCAATATACAAACAATACAAATGATTTGTTATGAAAATAATAAAACACCATGTTCATGAATAATATAGAATAAAAAAGTATGCTCTATATGACTAAGCTACTAACCAAAAAATGAAAGGACCAAAAAATGCTTAAAGTATGGTGATATAATTCAGTGGTAGAGTATATGCCCAACATATGTAAGGGTCTGGGTTCAAAACTCAGAACTGAAAAAAAAAGATAAAAATGGAATTTTTTTGGTATATTAAGGGGACTTTCTTTTTCTCTAAATTCAAAAGTACCAAACAACATGAAAGTGTATAAGAGAGAGGGAGTAGAAAATTCTCTCTGAGGAATGTCCATAAAAGCTTTCTTTGTGTGTTTTTTTTGATATTTGTATCAATCTTAAAAATTATGTTAATCTTAAAAAAAAGTAGGAGTTTCCCATGTGAACAAAGAAAAGGAAGAATATTCATTCTAAGTAGTGGTAGTAACTGGAACACAAGCAATTTATAGGGTGAAGTTGTGGAACTTGAGTATTGGGCACTGAGCTTAAGAATCCTGAATTGATGTGAAGCTCACCTTTCAGTCATGGAAGCTGAATGATTAAGTAAGAGAAGTTCTGTGATTCAACTCTGAGGTGCACTACTGTTAATAAAACCAGTTAGTCTTTTTTCAAACTGGTCAAACATAGAGAAAGAATGCTCTGAGGTCTTGGGTGAGAAAAGAAAGGGAATATCACACTAGAGCAATGAATTATTAGGTTTTAGTGAGCTTTTTGTTGCTCACTAAAAATTCTCAACAAGAACAACTTAGGCAAGGAGACATATATTTTGGTTCATGATCCCAGAGGTTTACTCCATAGTTGGCCTAGTCCATTGCTCTGGGCTCATGCTGAGGCAGAAAATCATGGCAGAAGGTTATGGTAGAGGAATGTTGTTCCATTTGTGGCCTCCAGGAATCACAGAGAGAGGGGAAGGGGTCACAAGAAAAGATGCCCCCTTCCATCACATACCCACAGTGACCCATCTCTTCCAACCACACCTCACCTGTATAAAGTTACCACATAGTTTGTTCATTCAAACTTCAGTGGACTGACTAGATTACAGTTCTGACAATTCAATAATTTCTGAACATTCCTGAGTTAATACAGGTGATTTTAGGGGACACCTCATATCCAAACTATAACAAGGTACATCTGTAGAAGGCTACTGTTAACCATTTTCAATTCCAGTAAATCTGCACAAGCTTGTTGTAACTCATTCAGAAAATTTTCATCCTATGCCCAACAGACACTGATCTCAGATATTCTAACTATGCTCAAGCTCTAGAATGAATACATGCAACTTCTAGTTTGGATCCAGAATGTCCTCCAAAGACTAATGTGTTAAATGCTTGCACCCCAATGCAGCAATGTTTAGAGGTGGGGCTTTATGAAGTGATTGGATCATGAAGACTGACTTAATCAATGGATTATTCTGTAGATGGATTAAAAATTTGATGTCATAAATGTGAGGTGATGGAAAATTGTAGATGGTGAAGCCTGGTTGGATGTCATGGGTGTGCCTCCTGGAAGGGGAAGGGCATTTCTTGCCTCTGACTTCTCTCTCTCTCTCTCTCTCTCTCTCTCTCTCTCTCCCCGGCTGCCATGAGGTGAAGAGCTTTCCTCTGCCAGGTCTTTCTACCATAATATTTTTTCTTCGCTACAGGCCATAAAAGCAATGGAGCTGGCTGACCATAGACTGAAATCCTGAAACCATGAACCAAAATAAACTTTTTCTTCTTTGTTTTCTCAATCATTTGTAACAACAGTGCAAAAGGTAACTGACATAATGACAATATAGGAAGACTGAAAAAAATTTCTTTTCTCTTTTAAAAATTTTAAAAAGAGCTAGATGGTGGAACATGCCTAAAATTCCAGCAGTTTAGGAGACTAAGGCAGGAGGATTGCAATTTCAAAGCCAACCTAGGCAACTTAGAAAGACTCTAAGCAGCTCACTGAGACCCTGTCTTAAAACAAAAAATTTAAAAAGTTCTGGGGACATAATTCAGCAGTAAACCACCTCTGAGTTCAATGTCCACACACACCAAAACAAACAAACAAAAGTTTAAAAAGAGAGGAAATGTATTGATTCCAGTTGTATCACACATTCTACTCATGCATGTATTTCATGTTTATATAAAGAAATAATAATCACAGTGGAGTATTATTTGTTGTTGCCATATTATATAAAATAATGTCAATACATGAAAACTCTACTTATTAAAATGTTTTAATAAACAGTAGCCTTTGGTAATTTTAAAGACTAGGGTTTCTCAACCTGTTCAGTACTGACATTTGGGGTTACAGATGTTGTGTTGTGAGGGGCTGAACTGTGTGTTTTAGGGTGTTTATTAGCTTCAACAGCTACTATCCAGATCATGTTAATAGTGCTGGCCCCTCCAAATTCTGAAAAATTAAAAGAGCTTTAGATATTGAGAGATAGTCAGTGTTCCTCAGTTAGAAACACAATTTTGTAACATATATTCTATAGCCTAACATTTTGAAGAGCAATTTTAATTTTTCCTATTACAGTTGAAATATTGTTCAACCACAGGTATTCAAAAAGGAATCTCCTTGTAAGGATCTACTAATTGTAAAATAGTTTGGGCAGACCCAGTAAGGAAATTTTATTGTGAGTTATTATCTTCTTTCATCCCTTCAGGAAATTACAAAAGGAAGTACAAAATATATTAGATATTTAACAAATTGTTCATGAACTCTTAAGATACTCCAAATAGTTGTGCAATTAGAGTATAAAGAGCAAGAGCAGGAAAGAGAAAGTATTAAAGGGTAATGTAGGACAAGTCATGTTCTGATAGACTTTGCATACCATTTAGATTTGTATTCAATTCCAGGTTCAATAGAAAGCCTTTGAAAGGTAATAGAGATGGGGGAAGGCAAGGAGAGAGAGAGAGAGAGAGAGAGAGAGAGAGAGAGAGAGAGAGATGGGATATAATTGAATTTTAGTTTTATATATGTAATAGGGGAAGGAAAATGCTATATTTTAATTAATAATTTAATGAAGTGCATATGTTTAAATAAGGGAGGGTGAGTGGGCCATGTTCCCCATCCCCATTTTACACATTTTATAGCAATTCTACCTTTGTGTGTTATTTTATATTCAACTGCTTCACAGAGATTTGTTTGAAGAATTGTTTCTATTTAGCAAACTACTCATGTTAGCTTTCTCCTCGTTAAATTTTACTTTCCAAAAAATATTCCAGACTCTCAGTATTTATACAATCTCTAAATCATTATTGCATGTAATCTCTTTTGATTCAGTACCTCTTTAGTGCTTATTGTCTTATTTATCTAGTCTTTTCTTTCCGAAGAATTTACAACGTCATTGAAGCTATAAATACCGAAATTCTGTCCTTTGGTTAATTCTGTCACAAAGTCTTAAGCAATACCTATTCTTTCACTAAGTTAAAATAGGTCCAGGGGCATGGGAATAATCAATTATATTATTCAGTAATTGTTTGGCAAATTACCATGTACAATGCAATAAGGAGGACAAGCTACTTACAACCATTGTGGATTTTAAGTTCTTAGAATGTTTTTCCTTTATTCACAAAGAAGACTTCACTTCTCATACTGTAATAACTCTTTATTTTCTTGTAACAATTACTACAGCTGATATTGTCAAAATCTCAACCACCATACAAAAAAAATTTTACCATTTATCATGTAACTAACTTATTCTCATCAATTCACCAAATACTCTTTCCAAAATTTTTTTTTGAATTGCAAGAATTTGTGGGTCATTTATGGGCCCTGCAATTCTGTTGAGTCACCTCATCTGCTGATAAAGGAGATGGAGAGGACCCTAGATAACAGGAAGCCAACCAGTGCACATTCTGCAAAGAGGAGGGTCATTGGAGAGGGAAATGTCCCTAATGCTTCTAAGAGAAGACTTGTATGATCAACAAACTGTTGACCCATCCTGGAAGATGGCACCAACTGGTAGAGGAAAGCTAAAGGAGCCAAGAGGCTTCACACATGTCCTCAAGTGTGATTACTGAAGAATCTCCGTTGACTCTTAAGATAGGAACAAGGTCAGTTTTGACCAACTTGTTCTTAAACACCTGGCAGGAGAATATAGCCTAAGCACAGTCCTACAGGAATATTTAAAAGAAAAAGCAATTTTTTAATGTAACTTAAGACAGTCACTTGTGTCAGCCCTACCAAAAGTAAGAAAGCTGATTATAGGGGAATGGTTCTTATATGGGAGTGCTTAATAATAATCACACAGGACTCAAAAGTCACAAATTTGTCCTGAATTAATTTGAGCCTGATCTAATAGACCTAAAAATCTTCCTAACCACCTACATTTATAAACTTGATCCTTTTCTCACTGATATGATTATGAGTTACTGTCCTCATGATTTTCAGAGACTGGCTAAAATACTAATTGCTTTTGTGCTAATTGTTTACCATTAGTAATGTTTTGCTGTCTTGTTTATTGTTGTCTTAGGATGATCCCTGCCCTATGATTGCCTTGTTTAGTCACCTGCCATCTGCCACTGTGGACCTATGAACTGCTCTGATGCTGAATACCCTACCTGTTCATACTCCACTTGATAGAGAATGAGGACTTTGGGTTACTTCCCAAACTTCACCCTCGTTCAGCTGGAAGCAGCTTGGAGATTTTGTTGCCCATTTTTCCATAGAAGTGGAATGTAGAAATTGACAGTGGGAAAATGTAACAGTCATCCATTTTATGCTTTGAATATAGCCATTGATGCTCTGCCACTGCAACTTAAGAAAATAATAAAATTTGTGGGTCATTTGAATTCATGATTAGAGATTGCTGTAATTGAATAGAATGAGTCATGTCTTTCAGAAATTAAAATCAAATACTTTGAGAACTTATTGAAATAAATGCATGTCTATCCTTTCAGGTATATATTTCATGAAATGAGCAATTTTACTCTCCTTACATCTGCAATTCTCATACATGAAAAATAGAATTTCATGGTTGAATGCCATTTTAATAGGTTCTGAATACCTGTAATGGCAAATCTGAATTGTCAACTTGATTTTATTGAGAGACCTAAGATTAAGAGGCTTCTTGGTATGTAAGTGAAGGTGCTTCTTGGAATAATTGGCATGTGGATCAGCAAACTGAAGCAGAGACCCACCCTAAGTGTGGGCAGCAGTGTACAATAATTTGGAGACTTGGATGGAATGGAAGATGGAATTACCAAGGAGCAACAGCAGATGCAAGCTCAATTCTTCTTGAAAAAGTTCTTGTTTTCTGTTGCAATTGCCTGAGGTCCTCAGACTTCAGCTCCTTCACTTTTCCAAAGCAGACTTTGCCCTGTGACTTTCCAGGGAGTTTCCAGGCCTTAAGTCTAGACCGAGATATTATCACTGATCCCTCTTTTTCCGAGACTCCAGCTTCTTGGGCTGTGTAGCTACTGGTTCCTACAATTCTCCAGCCTACAGATGTCCTCGTGGGACTATCCAGCTTCTGATTATGTAAGCAAATCTAATAAATTCCTTTTTATAATCACATATGTGTGTGTGTATATACTCTGTTTGATCTGTCTGTTCCTCTAGAGAATACTGACTAATGTAATACCGTATCCAACTTATCTTCATCCTGGATATTTTATTTTATTCAAACACATGAAAGAAAAATCTTGGACTTTGGGACAGTCTTAGGCTATATTTGCACACACAAACTAATATGGGAAAATTAGGCAATTTGCAACAATAATTGTTTCAAATGAATATATTTGCTTGCTATATCCAGATAATGAAAACAATAATCAATTCTTACATATGAATATTCCT
>JAJEJO010004506.1:79698-110868 GCA_020662805.1 Glaucomys volans | reverse complement strand
CACCCATAGGAGAAAAACCACTAACTGGCATTATATCTACAAGTTTCTTTAACTCTTCTCTGAAGTACTCTATTCCACCCAAGGTGAGTTTCAGATGTAGATAGATTATACAGTCACTTATGAAAACAAGTGATCATTTTATTAAAATAGTTTGTATCTTATTTTTATTAAACAATATGGTTTGGAGATTTCTTCATATTAGGGTATAAAATTTTTTCTCCTTGTTTTTATAATGTCCTAATATTATATTGTTTAAGTTTCAATATGAATAAGTTCTGCATTTTTTGACACTTGCCTTATCTTTTATTGTTTGCTATTAAAAGCAATACCACAAGGAATATGTAGGCATTCCTGTAAAAATTACCTAGTCTTAATTTAAAAGCTATAATCTGTTGGTTGTTCATTATATTTTCTCTGATTTTTGATGCTGAATTTTTTCTGTAAGATTTATTAGAGGCAACAGTGCTTTATCATGAAAAAAAGAAAAGAAAAAGAAAGAAAGGAAGAAAGAAAGAAAGAAATTAAAAAGGAAAGAAAAAACTGAACCGTATAAAATGACAGGCCCCATTTTGTTCATTAATTGTCTAGATTTCGAATTCAAGTTCTTACAAAATTAAAAAAATGCTGTTGTAGTAAGAAATACTCTTTCTTTTGATTTCTCTTTCCTGAGTTTCAATGTTAAGATGATCAGCAGTCCAGTGACATTTTTTGTTATAGAAGAAATGAGAAAAATCAGATTTTATGTGCAATTTTAAAAACAACAACCTTGATTCCTGAAGATACTTAATTGTTGGAAGTCAATGGACATATTAGACAGCTTTATTCTTAAATGAACATATTGGAAACAATGCTATTCTTTCATTCTTATAAAACTTAGAAAGAAAAAATAAAATTAGCATCATTTTCTGATATTACCCCTTGAGAAAGATAGTTGCTGTGGTCTTTACTTCTTCGTGTAAACAAGCAGAAAACTAATAAGGGCTGAATTTTACTGATCATATTCTATAGAATAACCACAGTATATGTCTGGATTTAAGAGATAAGGAGAAATTCATTAGGTTTTCAGCTCTAACAATCATCAACATGGTCTACATCTCTAGGGACTTGACTGATGAATAGGGGAAACAAATCAAAGAGGCTAGAAGGAAAGTAAACACAAGTTTAAAGTAACAGTGACTCGACTCAGAAGTAAATTACAAGAAAAGTTCCAATGTGTCTTACTAGAATTTTAGGAAGCATTTTAATAAGGCTAAAACTTGACTAGAGTGTAAAACATTAAAAAAATACATCCTTACGACTTAAGTGCAGTGATTAGAAACATCATTAAAGTAAGGCATCTGTTGAAATCCTTTGTGATGCACCCAACTCACCCACATGCACACATAAATGAAAGCTCGGTTTTACTAATGCGGCTGTTTTAAGATGAACCATAACATGATTTGCATTTAAAGAACATACAAATTAAATATGTAAAGGCTATAAAACTTAGAAAATGGTGGAGATACTTCTCTGTGGAATTAAAGAATCTATGTGCACAAAGTGAGTAAATATTCATTATGAAGGATTTCCCACTAGATATTAACTTGACATTATTAGATAGAAATGGATAATGTATTTTGAATTTAAAGATAGAATAGAAAATGAAGATCGAACAGTGGAATAAGACAGGGATATCATTTCTAATGTCCTACCATAAGATTTTATAATGCTCCTATATCTTATTGTTTAAGAAAGGGGAGACCCACAAAGATAAAAACATGCATATATATTTGCATTGACTTATCATTAAATAGAGGAAACACTAGAAAGTTAAATTATAAACTAATCAAAACAGTGATATATATAACAGGCAAGATGAAGCAGGGAAGTGGAGATGGGGTGAAAGTGAAATTTCTAACTATAAATTTTTTTATGCATTTTGAGTTTTTTCACTATGTAAAAGTAAAACCTATCCAAAAACTAAAGGGAAAACATTAGATGAATAAGAATCCTTCCATTTATAAGTGGATTTAAAATTACACTTCCATTTATAAGTGGATTTAAAATTACATTTTTTCATAAATCTGGTGATTACTTGTAGATCTTCCTCTGTAAAGTGTCTGTTCATTTCCTTGGCACATTTATTGATTGGTTTATTGGTATTCTTGGTGTAAAGATTTTGAGTACTTTGCAGATTCTGGAGATTAGTGCTGTATCTGAAGTGTGTGTAGCAAAGATTTTCTCCCACTCTGAAGGCTCTCTCTTCACATTGCTGATTGTTTCCTTTGCTGAGAAAAAGCTTTTTAGTTTGACTCTAAACCAATCATTGATTCCTGCTTTTATTTCTTGTGCTTGGGGAATCACGTTAAGGAAATCTGGTCCTAGGACAACATGATGAAGATTTGGACCTACTTTCTCTTCTAATATGTGCAGGGTCTCTGGCCTAATTCCTAGGTTCTTGATACATTTTGAGTTGAGTTATGCACAGGGTGAGAGATATGGGTTTAGTTTCATTTTGCTGCTTATGGATTTCCACTTTTCCCAGCACCATTTATTGAAGAGCTATCTTTTCTCCATTGTTTGTTTTTGGCTCCTTTGTCAAGTATGAGATACCTGTATTTATGTGGGTTTGTTTCTGTGTCCTCTATTCTGTACCATCGATCTACCTGTCTCTTTTGGTGCCAATACCAGGCTGTTTTTGTTACTATTGCTCTGTAATATAGTTGAAGGTCTGGTATTGTGATATCCCCTGCTTTGCTCTTTTTGCTAAGAATTGCTTTAGCTATTCTGGGTTTCTTATTCCTCCAAATGAATTTCATGATTGCTTGCTCTATTTCTATGAGGTCCATCATTGGGAATTAATTGGAATTGCATTGAATTTGTACAGCGTTTTTGGTAGTATGGCCATTTTGACAATATTAATTCTGCCTATCCAAGAACATGGGAGATCTTTCGATCTCAGATTTTCTTTAATTTCTTTCTTTAGTGTTCTGTTGTTCTCATTGTAGAGGTCTTTCACCTCTTTTGTTAGATTGATTCCCAAGTATTTTATTTTTTTTGAGGCTATTGTGAATGGGGTATTTTCCTAATTTGTCTCTCAGAGGATGCATCACTTACGTATAAAAATGCATTAGATTTATGAGCCTGAATTTTACATCCTGCTACATTACTGAATTCATTTATGAGTTCCAGAAGTTTTGTGGTGGAATTCTTAGGGTCTTCGAAATAGAGAATCATGTCATCAGCAAATAGGGATCCTTTGAGTTCTTCTTTTCCTATTCATATTCCTCTAGTTTCTTTGGTCTGTCTAATTGCTCTGGGTAGAGTTTAAAGGACAATGTTGAAAAGAAGTGGAAAAATAGGGAATTCCTGCCTTCTTCCAGTTCTCAGGGGGAATGCTTTCAGTTTTTCTCCATTTAGAATGATGTTAGCTGTTGGCTTAGCATAGATAGCCTTTACAATGTTAAGGAGCGTTCCTACTACCCCTATTTTTTCTAGTGTTTTGAGCATGTGGTGGTGCTGTACTTTATCAGATAATGCTTTCTCTGCATCTATTGAAATAATCATGTGGTTCTTGAATTTAAGTCTGTTGATGTGGTGAATTACATTTATTGATTTCCAGATGTTGAACCAACCTTGCATCCCCGGGATGAAACCCACTTAATCATGGTGCATTATCTTTTTAATATGCTTTTGTATGTGATTTGCTAAAATTTTGTTAAGAATTTTTGCATCTATGTTCATTAGGAATATTGGTCTGAAATTTTCTTTCCTCGATGTGTCCTTCTCTGGTTTTGGTATCAGGGTGATATTAGCTTCATAGAATGAGTTTGGAAGGATTCCCTCCTCCTCTATTTCATGAAATACTTTGAGGAGTATTGGAATGAGGTCTTCCTTGAAGCTCTTGTAGAACTCGGCTCTGAATCCATCCGGTCCTGGACTTTTCATTGTTGGAAGGTTTTTTGATGACTTCTATTTCATTGCTTGAAATTGATCTATTTAAGTTGTGTATGTCCTCCAGATTCAGTTTGGGTGGTTCATATGTCTCTAGGAACCTGTTGATGTCTTCCAGGTTTTCTATTTTGTTGGAGTATAAATTTTCAAAGTAGCTTCTCATTATGTTTTGTATTTCAATAGTGTGTGTTGTAATATTTCCATTTCCATCACAAATTTTAGGAGTCTGGATTTTCTCTCTCCTTCTCTTCACTAGCGTGGCTAAGGGTTTATCAATTTTGTTTATTTTTTCAAAGAACCAACTTTTTGTTTCGTCAATTTTTTGAGTTTTCTTTTGTTTCAATTTCATTGATTTCTGCTCTGATTTTAATTATTTCCTGTCTTTTACTACTTTTGGTGATGATCTGTTCTTCTTTTTCTAGGGCTTTTAGCTGTAATGTGAGGTCATTGATTTTTTGACTTTTCATTCTTTTTTGAATGCACTCCATGCAATGAATTTTCCTCTTAGCATTGCTTACATAGTATCCCAGAGATTTTGATATGTTGTATTTTTGTTCTCGTTGACCTCGAAGAAATTTTTAATTTCCCCCCTAATGTCTTCTCTTATCCATGCATCATTAAATAGCATATTATTTAATCTGCAGGCATGGGAGTATTTTCTGTTTTTAACTTTATCATTGATATCTAATTTCATTCCATTATGGTCTGATAGAATACAAGGTAGTATCTCTATGGTTTTGTATTTGCTAAGAGTAGCTTTTTGGCATAACATATGGTCTGTTTTAGAGAAGGAGCCATGAGCTGCTGAGAAGAAAGTGTATTTGCTTTTTGATGGATGGAATATTCTATATAGGAAATACAACTCATATCTCAATAATAACCCTGAATGTAAATGGCCTAAACTCATCAATCAAAAGACATAGACTGGCAGACTGGATTAAAAAGAAAGACCCAACAATATGCTGCCTTCAAGAGACTCATCTCATAGAAAAACATGCCCACAGACTAAAGATGAAAGGTTGGGAAAAAACATACCATGCACATGGACTGAATAAAAAAGCTGGGGTTTCCATTCTCATTTCAGAGAAAGCAGACTTCAAGCCAAAGTTAGTCAGAAGGGATAAAGAAGGACATTTCATACTGCTTAAAGGAAGCATAAATCAGCAAGACATAACAATCATAAACATTTATGCACCAAAGAATGGCGCATCCATGTATGTCAATCACATCCTTCTCAATTTCAGGAACCAAATAGACCAAAACACAATAATACTGGGGTACTTTAACACTCCTCTCACTGTTGGACAGATCTTCCTAGCAAAAATTGAACAAAGAAACCATAGAACTCAATGACACAATTGCTAATTTAGACTTAACAGACATATATAAAATATTCCATTTTTTTTCTTTTTACATCATTTGGTTATTTTTTATGCAGCTTGGCAGCCTCATATGGCCATGTGGGGTCCAGAAAGTTCCTTGGCTTGGCTGTAGGTAACATAAATCTGTTTTATACCAGAGTTTAATCAAACTCTTCTATATTTCACATGTAGTCTAATTTAGTTTATTTAGAACTATGGAAAATTAGCAAAAATAATAGGAAATATAATATTAGTTGAATTAATATTGACTGAGTAGACAATCTCCCCAAAATTGAATATTGATTTTAAAATACCGTAAAAGAATACTTCAAGTTACCTACTTTCTAACAAATACCTTCCTGCATGGATGATTCTTACCAACTAATTTTGAATTTGAATAGAAAAAGCTGTGTTTTATTTCTAAATCCTTCAGGAAACTATCACTCAACAAATTAGTTCATAGTACAAGCTGCTCTGGTCTTCACCGAGACACAGCTGTTACTTGGGACATGAGCAGTAGTTGGGACCCAAAACAAAACGTTTGATGATGTCACAGTGTTCCCACTATCAGACTACAATAAAAATGCAAAAATACTGAGAAAAGGGTGACAATGTTAGAAGTCTGAGGGGACACTTATTTCCTACCCACCTTCTTATATAGATGGTAATGCTATGGAACAAAGATATTATTAATAATTATATTAATAATATTACAAAATTAACTTGTTACAAGTTTAAAATTGCAAGCTATGTCTCTTTCAAGACCAATAAGCATTCTAAAGAGCTAACTACATCACAAACCTCTTCTCCCTATACTGACAAAACAGACAACCATTCTGGAATACTACTTAGTGATATCACTTAGTGATTCTGCCTGTGGAAATCTGGAAATATGCTTCTGTGATTATGAAGACTAAGGTACTTACTAAGTCTATTCTGTGAAGCATTTTGCCTGATCTTGGACAATGTAAAAATGGCATTTCTTTCACCAAGATATAGTGGTTTTTCTCCTTCAAAATGCATCTACCTTACTTTTGCTACTTGAATGAATTTAATTGGTTGAAAGTATGTCTTCATTTCAATGAAAAAAATGAATTCTCCCTAAAGACTGGCACAGGGATTGGATGAAAACCTACTCGGATTTTATGACCAGTGATGATACTCTTTCTAATCGTTTTATTCATTTTTGATATAACTTTTATCTTCTCTGTCTATTGCTTTAAGTACAGTGGATCCATTTTCATATGTCAGTTTCACTCTTGAAAACATTAAACTCAAAGAAGGTGATTATTTATAGAAATAGCAAAAGTATTTTATGTGTGTCAATCTCAGTGAAATAATCTTCATCTTCCTAGAAAATATAAACTACAGAATAGATCACTTGCAATATATTTCAGAGAAAATTTGGAGACTACTCATTATATGAATATATTTTGGAGTGCTTCATTAAAGCACTATATATTTTTTAAGGCCTTACTTTTTTTGAATATCACAAATCTTAAATCTCGCATTAAAGTCACATTAACAAATATTTAAATAGAAAAGATGCCTGGGGTAAAATCATTTCAGAATTTGATGTTTTCTCTTCTTTTAAGAAGCAACTAAAAACAAGAGATTAAAAGATATGACCTAATATTTTGATTTCTATTTAAATGAAAAATGTGATTTTTTTATTTGTTTTGATACAGAGCATTTTTTCACTACTGCATTTTCATAAGTATATAATATATATGTATATTTGTAATAAAATATATATAATGTGTATATAATAACACAAAAATGAGTTTTGCATTGGACTGATTATGTTTTATTTCTTTTTAAGCAGTTGGAATATAATTATTTTTCTTTTCTTTCATTGAACCACCAGCTGAGGTTCAACTTTATAACTGTGAGGCCTCTTATAAAAAGAAGTCTAGGAGGAGTGAATTTTGAAACATTGGATTTGAATGCTGTAGACATTGTAATGTAGACTTAAATATTTAGAGTTCAACTTAGACTTACATAACCTCTGATCTTTACTGATTCTGATCTCAGGCTATGCACAATTGTGGATAAAAATCTTAATTATACTGACTGAATTCATAATAGCTACTATTCCTAACCCCTCTTACTTTCCCAAATTCTCAGCCCTGTCCTCCTGCACAACATGTTGAAAGTCTGGTATTCAGTCTGATGCATTATTGGGAGGTAGTGGAACCTTTAGGAAGTGATTAATGAATGGAAGTTAGGTCATTTGGACATGACCTGAATGGGATATTGGGATACTTTCCCCTCCTCTAACTCTGTTTTCTGGACACCACAAGATCAGCAGTTTCCTCCACTACCTGCTCACTCCTGTAATGCATGGCCTTGCCACAGGCAATGGTGTCAGGAGACCATGTATTAAAATCTCTGAAATAATAACAAAGAGTAAATATTTTCTCCTTATATGTTGACTACCTCAGGTATTTTTTCTCAGTGATGGAAAGATGATGAACACAAGAATGAAATGTTATATTTTAAAAGTAAGCTTTATAAAATTTGTAATAAAAATCCTTATTTTCCTAAAAATCTGATTTTATCACAGTGTCTTGCAAATTTAAAGAAGCTCAACTTAACAATTTCCCAGTTCAACTCTTTTTTTATAATGTCATAACAAAAATAGGACAAATAATTTAAAATTTAAAGAAAATTACCCTTTCCACAAAAGCAAGTGTCAGAACAACAAATTGCATAATTCTGGCATTACCCTTTCTATATCATCACTATTCAATTACTAAGCAATCATGTAAACAAAAAAAAAGTATATTCTGCATAGGCCTACCTATATATGTATTTATACACATAAATGGAGAGTTTAGTAGAATGTAAGGAAAATATTTTCAAGGGCAAACATGGTACATAGAGTGTCAATAGGTAAATCAAAATAGTTATTGTTGTCTAGAAAACCATTATGATTATTAAAATTTTTCAGCATTTGGTTTGTATAAAATATTGCTTTAGTTAGCTTTTAAATTTTTATGACCAAAATATCTGACAAGAACAATTTAGAGAAGAAAAATTTTATTTTGGCTTATGATTTAAGACGTTCAGTCCATGTCAGCTGACTCCATAGCTCTGGGACCAAGGTGAGGCAAAACATCATAGGAAGGGGGTGAGGCAGAGAAAAGTAGCTCAAGACCAGACAACCAGGAAACAAAGAGAGTTCTACTCACCAAGGACAAAATATAAACCACGAAGGCACAACCCTAGTGATCTGTTTCCTCTACACATGTCCTATCTAACTACAGTTACTAATCCATATTGGTGGGTTTTTCCACTGATTAGGTTACAACACTCATAATCTACATATTTCACCTCTAAAAATTCTTGCATTTTCTTACACACAAACTTTGGGAGAAACTTCAAATCTAAACCATAAAAAGTATTTACTATTTTTTTTCCAGAAGATAACTAAATACAGAGAATATCATCATGAGTTTTTGTAACCTGTTGCAAATGTCATTGCCTGTAAAACTCGGTCTAGCAGAAACATGTTATAAAATTATTAGATAAGGAAAGGAGAGAAAATATTACATTAGATGAATTATCTGGGGTTTATAAAGTATGTACTTTGCTCTTCTAAATTTTCTTATAGGCAATGTAAAGTTTCCATACAGCTTTCACACATTCTTCCAGTTGCAAAAACACTTCTAGCACCTGGAGAAATCTGCAAGGTAAAATGTAACATAGGATAGAAGAGGGTAGAAAAATGGGTTCTGCATATCATTAGAATCGTCACTAAACACCATATTATTTCTATTCCATTGTTCAAAGAATACTGTTTTGGTACACACATCATGTTAGAGTTAGACACTAAGTCTAACACTTTAGTGGTCTTGAAATAGGGAGAAGAGAATTAAAATAGTAAAATCCACAAAAGGTCAAAGAATCCAGTTGGATTTCCATGTCTTTAAACAAAAACATTTTCCTCTTTTTCTCTGAAAATCATATTTGGATGAAGTCACCATTTAAGTATGTATTCATGAAACAAGTACTAACAGTGGGTAATTGTAAATACTTAGAGGAAATAACACTGAACTGAATGTATGCTAAATTAAATACTGAAATTGAAAGTGGAAAAACTTGACGATGAAAGACTATAAAGTTAACAAAAAAGAGAACTGCTATATTTTACCCTATCTATACAAATTGTTCTTCTTCACAACTTTTTGTCTTTATTTTCAAAGTGTGTTTTCTAGTTACATTGAACTTTTCCCATAATTGTTAGTTTTATTTTCACATTAGTCATCCACACAGTATTTCTTTAAGTTTACTCTTACTCCTGGTGAACCATAATCCATAAAAACAACTCATCCACTTACAAATATGCTTATCTAGAAGAAGTTCCTCAAATCTCCATCGCCCCAATTTGGGTATTGATTCAAGAGTCCATGTGATGAATTCCTTTAGAAATGATACAATTCTTTTTCTTAAGTACTTTAATCTGCCTTGACTTAACTGACTACATTGTGCAGATCTGCCAGAACCTGTGCAATAAGGATGCTATGCTGTGCATCTCCAGGATCACTATGGTCATTGCATGTTGTGACCCCTTGAGTATAGGATGATTTTTACATAGAATGAATGTAATTGAATAGTGTCCATGAGTTGTGCTGGAAAGCAATACTGGTGTATAATCAGTGGGAAGATTTATGTGTATTCCTCTAAATTAAAACATTTATACTTCAGCTTAAATGAATAATAGAATTATATGCCTGCAGTTCTCATGTGGATTATATTTTTCAAAAATGGCAATTGCTATTAGCTCCCATAGAGAAAAACAAGCCTGGATAAAATAGTCAACTGGTGTCATTGAGTAAGAATATTATATGTCTCATTTACTGTCACTGATCAGGTTTATCTCGGGACCCAGGACTACCTCTATTCCTCCCCAGTTCCACAGAGAAGGATACAGTATGTTCACAGGAAGACCAAAGAAAATAAGATATCTCAGATTCCCATCCACATATGCAAAGACTAAGTTGGAGGTAAGCACAGAATAGAAGTTAAGGACTTACTCCTTCATATCAGTGTCTACTTAGGGCAGAGATAAAAACACATTGAGAAGGTTTCACATGAATAGATGTAAACAGACAAGTAACTGCTAAGCAATCACTTAATTTCCTAATAGTAAAGTAACAAGAAGTAAAAAAATCAAAGGGAGTATGAATGATGAAAATTGAAACAATATGTAATTCAAAATACCCACTTTTAAATGAAAATTTAAAAATAAAAGAAAACAAAAATGTTTAACTTATGCATAGAAAACAAAAGGAGAAAGCCTCTGTATTGGAGAAATCCTAGTTCTCTAATATGACGAAGATGTCAAATCATCCATTATAAATATGTTCAAAGAAGTCAAGTAAATCATACTTAGAAAAATAAAAGAAGGTAATGACAACTGTATCTCTTCAGTCACAAAATATCAGTAAAGAGATAAAAATTATTCAAAAGAAGTAAATGTAAACTTTGGTGCCAATAAGCACAATAGCTAAAATGAAAAATTCTCTAGTGATAATAAAGAGCAGAATCAAACTGATGAGTGAAAGAATCAGCAAACATGAAGATAAATCAACAGTAATAATTCAATTTGAAATTACGAGAGAAAAATGAATAAAGAAAAATGAATTTATTCTCAGAAAAATGTGGGACACATACAAGTGCATTTATGCATGAGTGTTAGCTGACAATCATTGTAAAATATACCTGAGATTAGAAAGTTAAAAAGGGAATAGTTTTACTTTGTCTCATGGTTTCAGAAGTTTCATTCAGTAATAATTTGGCTACACTGTTTTAGAATTTGTGGTGAGGCAGATCATCATGGTGAGGAGTGTGTGGTGGAGTAAATCTGCCCACCTCATCATGGGCAGAATATGGAGAGAAAAGACGTTGGGGACAAAAATATACTCTTCAAGGACAGTCCCCCAATGACCAAGTTCTTCCAAATAAGCCCTACCTCCTGTAGTTTTCACTGCCTCCCGAAACCCTGTAAGATTGTAAGCCCACAATGACTTAATTTACTCATGAAGTCAGAGCCCTGATGATCCAATTATCTCCCAAATGCCCTACCTTTGAACACAGCTGCATTAGGGACCAAACTTTAACATATGTGTGTTGGGAGAACATATGAGTTTCAAAAGACAATTTTCCTCCCTGGGCCTCCAAAAGCTCACGCCCATCTTACAATGCAAAATGAATTCATCTTGTTACAAAAAAGTCTTAACACTTCTATTCTTGGTCAAAAATCCAATACAAAGTTTTCTCAGAGACTCAAGGCAACTCTTCCTTGTGAGCCCCTTTAAAAAAAAGAATTAAAAAAAATTAAAAACTCCCAACATAGAATGGTGAGACAAACCTGGGGTAAACATTGGCATTCCAAAAGGAGCAATGGAGTCATAGAAAGGAGAGATGGGACCAAAGCAAAACCAAATCTTCTCAGGGAAAATATTACATCTTCTAGTCCCATGTCAGGCATCTGGAGCAAGTTGTACTGGGATATGATCTCCAAAAGGCTTAGACTGCCCCACTTTTATGGCCTTCCTGGCTACAGCCCTCCTAACTACTAATTTGGGCTGCATTCACTAACTGCATGTGACTTACCTTGGCAGACGTTCCACAATCTTGGCATTTCTAATTTCCTGGGATCTCTGTTGAAACTTGAGCTTCACATTTATAGCATCACACACCAGCATCTCAAGTGCTTCTTGCAAAGTCTCTTGTTAGATGCCGTGTATGAATTATGGATTTGTTTGAGCCATCGCAAGGCAGGAGGGTTGCTTTTCTGGGAACTCCCAGTGAAATTCCACCAATTGAGACTGCTCCAATTATGCCAACACCCTGTCTTAGCTCAGACATCCCTAGGTTCAAATGCAGTTGCCCACAGGTAGAAAGGAGGCGCATGTAACCTGCTAAGCCCCAAACAACTTGTTTTTCTCATCTTCATCCTGATTTCCTGAAGAAGTTCTTCACACTAAATCCTTCTGGTGTACCTGCCCATATAAATGACTGCTCAGACTCCATTTTATTGTTAGATCCAATCTACATCAAAGCTGGTCATGCACCATACCCCCACTTTCAACTAATAAATGAGTCTTTATTTTATTTTTATAATTTCTGAACTCACAATCCTCAACCTCCTGAGCTACTGGGATTACAGGCATGTGCCATGGTGCCTGGCTTCTAGCATTCACTTTTAATTCTTGGAATTTCTATTTCTCTGCCTCCATTATCCATCGGACCTTTTTGTTTGTTTGTGTTCTTTCTTATCAGAGCCCATATAATGTATCATATCATATGTCATATTATAATATGTACAATATCATTTATCATATTGCAATATTGTTTTGGTGTTTGATTTATTTCTTCAGCATGTAAACCAAGGATGAAGATACATTGAACCAGTACTCTAGACTCTAACAGGCATACTGGCATGTATTTCCATTAAATTGTGTTTTTTCTCATCAATATAGATAATTTCGAGAGAGGACATATTAAGTTAGTAACATTGGAGAGATTGTTTGAAGCCAGTGACTGCAATATATGAAGATTAAAAAAATGTAAAGATCTGAATATTTTGTTAATTTAACTACAGAAATTGAAGCATTAACACATAATACAAATGGGGAGGCTTGTAAAAACTTAGGTAACATAATTAATGGAATGACTTCTAAATTTTATTCCCTGTTTGTTAGTCAGATTTCTGTTACTGTAACAAAAGAGTTAAAAGAGCAAAGTTTCATGAGGCTAATAGTTTCAGAGGTTTTAGTCAATGGCTTCCTCGAACCACTGCTTTTATTCATGTGTTAGGGCAGTATATCATAGCAGAATCACATGGACAAGGAAACCTGTGCATTTAGTGGTCCTAGGAAGCAAAAACAGAGAAAGAGGAAGGGAGCAGGGTCTCAATATCAACTTCAAGAACGTGCCCACAATGACTTATCTTTCTTCCATTAGGTCCCATATCTTATATATGTCACCACCATCTAATAGCACCAACAGCTACAGATCAACATTGGTAAACACACCTTGAGGGTATATTTAAGAGACAAATTATAACATCCTATTTTTCAAAATTCTTATAATCACAAATATAAAAATTTTAGTTTGTAATATACAAATGCTATCTAAAATTATTCTTTTTGTCATGGGTCTAAGTTGTAGTATATTTTACCAATTTTATTAATGCTTGTTTGTGTTTCACATACGTCAATGCTACAAATAGAAAACATTCAATCTACTATGCAAGAATATTCTTCTGCCTCCATCAAAATAAACACATCATATTTCAAGTGTTCTTATATATTATGCTTACATTTAACTTTTGATTTTATTGGTTTTATGTGAAAACCTAGATTATTTTGAAATGTCAGAGAAAGTATAGCATTTTTAATAAACATCACTCATATAAATTACATGATACATTTACTATCTTTAAATTTATGTACATTTAATAAAACCTTGAAAAAATATAGCATTTTTAAATTAAGCCTAAGTCATCAAGATGGCAGAATCACATGGACAAGGCAGATTTTTAAATTAAGCTCAAATCATCTTGATGACATGAACTTCACTGTTTTATTTCTCAGAGTAAATACAACATTTAAATACCCCTATTGAGCCAAGATTGTTGAAAGCTGTCAGAGGGTTATAAGTTCATTTTTAAATCAATATTTTTCAACATTACTTTTCAGTGTTGACATTTTGTTTTGCACACGTAAAGAAAATAACTTGTAAGGAATTTTAGCTCAGTAGTCAGGAAGAATATACTGACAGCTGCTCTTCTTATTTCTGTATTTCACCATTTTTGGATAGTGATGCCAGTAAAATCATTCTTAGCAGATGAACAACCTGGTGAAATGTACTTTATTTACTATTAACTGTTATATTTTAAAGATGGTTTTATTAGAAGAGGAATGGCTGCCTTTGTTATCCATTCACTATTTCTTCTGCAGTAATAGAATCCCAGTGTTCCACTTGGCACATGAGAGCCTGGGTATTTTGCTATATTTAATATACATCTTTGCATCCATTGATGGCCATCCATAGAGTTGCTGGTCTATTGAAAATCTTAATTGGCATTTCTCAAAAGAATTCTTTAAAGGGATTAAAGAGAATGAGTGCTATTTTCAAATGTATGCCATTCCTCATGCTGTCTTTTTATGATAGGAGTTGTAAAAACATTTCTTACAATGAAAACAGTGGTGACTCTGTAAAAAAGTAAACAGAGAACTAGAAGTGGTCTGTGTTTCTTATGAACAAAAAGCTGCCATACCAGGCTGGAGTGCTGACATTCCTTCACACAGAACCAAATAAATTATCTTGATTAATTCAAAGTTATCTTTTTTATAGTATTACTTGCAGTCACTTTAATTCCTGGTCATTCACAGATCAGAAGAATGAAGAGTAGGAAAAATTCAGATTTACTGGACTGGAAGGCTACTAATTCCAGGATTCCAATCTTATACTTTTTAAATGCAAATAAACGAAAAATCTATGTGTTATGTATAGATGAAAGAAATGTTACATTTGAGTAACCTTCTTAAAATTCTTGCTATATACATGGGTTGTATTTTAGAAAACAAGTCTAAAAAGCATTAGAAAGTCATAAAAAGAATGGAGTTTGAGAAAGCATAGATTCCTTGAACAGACACAGGCACTTAGAAATTTCTTCTGACATCCAATCAGCTACATTGAATGGAAGGAGGATGTAGATGATTGGGACATGATAGAAAATCTGCCTCATAATTAAGAGTCTTTTTTTTTCAGTTCTGGGGATTGAACTCAGGGCCTTGTGATTGCAAAAAAAAAAAGCACTCTACCAACTGAGCTATATCCCCAGTCCCTAATTAAGAGTCTCTATTGAAGAAAAAGGTTTATTTATTTATTTATATAGATTTTTTTTTTTTTTTTGTACTGGGGATTGAACTCAGGGGCACTTAACCACTGAGCCACATCCCCATCCCTATCTTGTATTTTATTTAGAGACAGGGTTTCATTGAGATGCTTAGTACCTCACTTATGCTGAGGCTGGTTTTGAACTTGCAATTCTCCTGTCTCAGCCTCCCGAACTGCTGGGATTACAGGCATGTGCCACAGAACCTTGCTGACAAAATAACGTTTGCATATGAAAGCAGTAAGTTTCTAAAAGGCATTCTTATTTTAATTATTATGATGCTCTATTAAAATTACGTACTCTGATGAAGTATGACTAAATATTCCCATGGAAAGTGGTAAATCCAATGCACAATTGATAGGAAAAAATTGCTGGCTTATATTAAATTGAACCATAAAAATTATCAAAATTCTATCTTTATTTATCCTATACAAATAACAATTTCATATAGTCCAAAAAATAGAATGTATTTTTCTCTCTTGCCTTTTAAGGTTTTATGATGACATGTGTTTGAACAATTTATTTGAGAAAACACATGACATATTACATGTTCAAGAAGTGTAAATAAACCAGTCAGACCACCGGAAGAATACCAGCAGAAAACCAGCTGACTGGTGCTGCCTGTAAGTCCACTATCACAGTACCCGCAGGTTTGGTTACATGTGGCCACTAACATTTTGGGCCAACACTCAGGACCTTCAGGATCCCCACCCCGACAGACTGCACCCTGCCTCCAGGGATCCCAGACCAACCAACCACACCCCACATGGACTCAGTGCCCGCGGCAGCACTGCAGCTCCCCATTTGCACATGTGATTGGAAGCCAGTGTGGCCATCTTGGATTATCCTGAAAGCAGAAGCTGCCATCTTTAGGTAGGGCAAATCCCATTCTGAGTTGCTTGCTGGAGACTGGAAGCTCATTGTCAGGTACCTCTCATGTATTAGGCTACCGAAGACTGGGAGGTTTGAATAGTATATGACTGTTATAGTGTATATTTTCTTTCCTCATTTTTGAAAATTTTTGTTTTATTTTTTTATTTTTCTTGCTCTCTATTTTCTTTTTGGTTAACTACTTCCTCAGAGTCTCTTTCTCTTTTTTCTCATGCTAATAACCAACATATTTTGATTACAATTTCACTCTTCCTACGATCTAGGACTTCTATATACTCTTTTCTTATCCCATTAATTGTTACATCCTACACTACTCCCCATCCTTTTTGTCCTCCATTAGAAACTACAGACCTCATTGCAAATCTATTTGTAATACTGTGTAATAATTGAACTCATTCTCTCTGTTTATTTTGACAATATTTTTCACATATTCATAGGGGCTATTTGGTTTAGGATTGCATATTTTCTGTACTGGGTATTGCTAATATTGATCTCCCCCTTAAATAAGAGGTTTTGGAAAACTGCAGGGTCACTATAAGCCCATAAGGGGGAAACTGCAATATCCCAGATCTGTACTGCTAAAGGGGACGATACATGAACAACTTGAAAAAAAGAAGGGATGAAAGCATGCCACAGAAACCAAGATGATATATTAATAGAATCCAATGACAGCACGGTAGAAGAAATGTCAGAAAAGGAGTTCAGAATATACATAACTAAATTGATTCAAGAAGCAAAGGCTGAGATAAGACAGAAAATGCAGGCAGTGAATGATCACACCAATAAGCAGTTGAAAGAGCAACTGTAGGAAGTAAAAGAACATTTTGATGAAAAGATAGAGACTCTGAAAAAGAACCAAACAGAAATAATTGAAATGAAGGAAAGAAAAAACTCAATGGAAAAATCACCAACAGACTAAATCACTTGGAAGACAGAACCTCAGACAATGAAGACAAAATATTGAATCTTGAAAATAAAGTTGCCCAAACAGAGAAGATGGTAAGAAATCATGAACAGAACCTACAAGAACTATGGGATATCATGAAAAAGATCAAATTTAAGAATTATTGAGATTGAGGAAGGCACAGAGATACAAACAAAGGAATGAAAAACCTATTCAATGAAACAATATCAGAAAATTTCCCAAACCTGAAGAATGAAATGGAAAATCAATTACAAGAGGCTTACAGAACAACATATGCACAAAATTACAACAGATCCACAAGAAGGCACATCATAATGAAAATGCTTAACATACAAAATAAAGATAGGATTTTAAAGACTGTGAGAGAAAAGTGTCAGATTATATATAACAGGAAACCAATATGGGTATCAGCAGATATATCAGCCCAGACACTAAAATTAGAAGGGCCTGGAACAATATATTTCAAGTGCTGAAAGAAAATGGTTACCAACCAAGAAAAACTAACCATCAGATACGAAGATAAAATAAAATCCTTCCATGACAAACAAAATTGAAAGAATTTACACATAGAAAGCCTGTGCTACAGAATATTCTCAGCAAAATATTCCATGAGGAGGAAAAAAAAACAGCAATGTAGGTCAGCAAAGAGAGGAAATACATTAAAGGAAAAGCCAATCAAAGGAGAAACCTAGTCAAATTAAAAACCAAAACTAAACCAAAATGACTGGGAATACAAATCATATCTCAATAACTACCTTGAAAATTAATGGCCTAAATTCATCAATCAAAAGACATAGATTGGCAGATTGGATTAAAAAGAAAGACTCAACAATATACTGCATTCAAGAGACTCATCTCATAGAAAAGGACATACACAGACTAAAGGTGAAAGGATGGGGAAAAACCATGCACACAGACTCAGTAAAAAAGTGAGTATTTCCATTTTTACATCAGATAATGTGAACTTCAAGTCAAAATTAGAAGGAATAAAGAAGGTCACTTCATACTGCTTAAGGGAACCATAAATCAGGAAGACATAACGATCATAAATATTTATGCCCCAAACAATGGCCCATCCATATTCATCAAACAAATTCTTCTCAATTCCAGGAATCAAATGGACCACAACCAATAATTCTTGGTGTCTTTAACACACCACTATCACCACTGGATATATCTTCCAAACAAAAATTAAACAAAGAAACCATACAACCTCAATAACACAATAACTTAGACTTAACAGAAATATATAGAATAGTCCATCCATCAATGAGCAAATACACTTTCTTCTCAGCAGCACATAGATACTTCTCTAAAATAGGCCATATGTTATGCCACAAAGCAGCCCTTAGTAAATGCAAAAAAAAAAATAGAGATATTACCTTGTATTCTATCAGATCATAATGAAATGAAATAAGAAATCAATGATAAGATAAAAAACAGAAACTTCTCCAACACCTGGAGACTAAATAATATGTTATTGAATGAAGCATGGATAACAGAAAACATCAGGGAGGAGATGAAAAAATTCTTAGAGGTAAATAAGAATGATAATACAACATATCAAAATCTCTGGGACACTATGAAAGCAGTACTAAGAGGAAAATTCATTGCATGGAGCACATTCAAGAAAAGAATAAAAAGTCAAAAACTAAATGACCTAACATTACATCTCAAAGTCCTAGAAAAAGAAGAATAGAACAACACCAAAAGTAGTTGAAGAAAGGAAATAATGAAAATCAGAGGTGAAATCAATGAAATTGAAACCAAAGAAACATTTCAAAAAATTGACAAAAAAAAGGGAAGGATCTTTGAAACAGTAAACAAAGTAGATAAACTCTTAGCCATACTAACAAAGAGAAGGAGAGAGAAAGCTCAAATTACTAAAATTCATGATGAAAAAGGAAATATCATGACAGACACTGATACCGCTGTTTACCAGTGATGAGTTCTGCCTCCTCAGGTGTTGAAGTATAATGCCAGAGAAACATGCCAAGACAAGCATTTTAAGTAGGTTTTATTTAAAGGTAGTAACACAGACTTCTCCCAGGAGGGAGAAGGGGGACCATGGCTGATGTTCTAGAATCCCCACAAGTAAGGATATCCTACATATTTTATATGTCATGGTCTTCATTGTACTGTTCTTGCCTTTGACCCTTATCTGTCTCTCCTTCCTAGCTATGTGACAAGACTATGGTGGTGACACAGTAAAAAGTTGAGATGCAAATGGTAGGGTGAAGGGCCACATGTAGATTCAGGTAGGAGCCCAGGAGATATTAATTAGCAACTCTCTGCCTGCAGCTTTTTGGGAGGGGCAGTTAAGCAGGTAACTGTGGTGATCAAAAGGGCTCTGGAGACACCGACATTCCAATCTCCCAGGGCAGTCTCCAACTTTCTAGATTCTGATGGCCTCCATTCCTCGATTTGACCAGATTTCCTATTCTACACTAACTGCCTGCCCCCAATTCTGGCTTCAACACCATTGAAATTCATAACATAATTAGAAGTTACTTTGAAAATCTATACTCCAACAAAATAGAAAATCTCAAAGACATTGACAAATTTGTGGCGACATATGATCCTGCCAAACTGAACCAGGAGGACATACACAATTTAAACAGATCAATTTCAAGCAATGAAATAGAAGAAGCCATCAAAAGCCTACCAACCAAGAAAATCCCAGGACCAAACAGATTCTCTGTTGAGTTTTATGAGACCTTCAAAGAAGAACTTACACCAATACTCATCAAAGTATTTCATGAAATAGAAAAGAGGGAACCCTTCCAAATTCATTCTATGAAGTTAGTATCACCTTGGTACCAAAAACAGACAAAGACACATCAAGGAAAGAAAAATTTAGAGCAATATCTCTGGTGAATATAGATGCAAAAAACCTTAACAAAATTCTGAAAAATTGCATACAAAAACATATTTAGAAGATAGTGTACCACAATCAAGTGGGGTTCATCCCAGGGATGCAAGGTTGTTTCAACATACAGAAATCAATAAGTGTAATTCATCACATCAGTAGACTTAAGATTAAGAATCATATGATTATTTCAATAGATGCAGAGAAAGAGTTTGACAAAATACACAACCCCTTCATGCTCAAAACACTAAAAATGTAGGGATGGTAGAAACATACCTCAATATTGTAAAGGCTATTTATGCTAAGCCCATGACCAACATCATTTTAAATGGAGAAAAATTGAAAGCATTCACTTTAAAAACTGGAACAAGACAGGGATGCCCCTTTCACCACTTCTATTCAACATCTTCCTTAAAACACTAGTGAGAGCAATTAAACAGACCAAAGAAATCAAAGAAATATCAACAGGAAAAGAAGAATTCAAGCTGTCACTATTTGCCAATGACATGATTCTATATTTAGAGGATCCAAAAAACTCCACCAGAAAACTTCTAGACCTAATAAATGAATTCAGGAAGTAGAAGGATATAAAATAATCACACACAAATATAATGCATTCATATATATAAGTGATGAATCATCTGAAAGAGAAATGAGGAAAATGACTTTGTTCACAATAGCCTCAAAAAAATAAAATACTTGGGAATCAATCTAACAAAAGAGGTGAAAAACTTCTACAATGAAAACTACAGAACATTAAAGAAAGAAATTGAGGAAGACCTTAGAAGATGGAAAGATCTCCCATGCTCTTCAATAAGCAGAATTAATATTATCAAAATGGTCATATTTCCAAAGGTGGTATATAGATTTAACACAATTCCAATTAAAATCCCAATGACATTCTTCATAGAAATAGAGAAAGCAATCATGAAATCCATCTGGAAGAACAAAGGACCCAGAATAGCCAAAGCAATCCTGGGCAGGAAAAATGATGCAGGAGGCATCACATTACCAGACCTTAGACTCTACTATAGAGCAACAGTAACAAAAATGGCATGGTATGGGCACCAAAATAGGTAGACCAATGGTACAGAATAGGAGTCACAGAGACAAATCCACATAAGTACAGTTATCTCATGCTAGACAAAGCTGCCAAAAACATAAAATGGAGAAAAGATAGCCTGATCAACGTCCTGGCATAACTAGAAATCCATATGCAGCAAAATGAAATTAAACCCTTATCTCTCACCCTGTACAAAACTCATCTCAAAATGAATCAAGGATCTAGGAATCAGACCTGAGACCCTTCACCAAACAGAGGTAAAACTAGGCTGGAATCTTTATCATTTTGGCTTAGGATGAGACTTCCTTAACAAGACTCCCAGAGCACAAGAAATAAAAGCAAGAATCAATAAATGGGATGGATTCAAACTAAAAAGATTTTTCTCTGTAAAGGAAACAATCAATAATGTGAAAAAAGAGCCTACAGTGTGGGAGAAAATCTTTTCCAGACACACTTCAGACAGAGCACTGATCTCCAAAATTTATGTAGAACATAAAAAGCTTTACACCAAAAATACAAAGCACCTAGTCAATACATGGGCTAAGGAAATGTACAGACACTTCACAGAAGAAGATATACAGATGATCAACAAATATATGAAAATGTGCTCATCATCTCTAGTAATTAGAAAAATGCAAATTAAAACCACTCTGAAATTTCATCTAACTCCAATTAGAAAGGCTATAATCAAAAACACAAGCAATAATAAGAGTTGGTGAGGATGTGGGGGAAAAGGCAGGCTCATACATTTCTGGTGGAGTTGAAAATTGGTGCAGCCACTCTGGAAAGCAGTATGGAGATTCCTTAGAAAACTTGGAATGGACCCACCATTTGACCCAGCTATCCCACTCCTCAGTTTACACCCAAAGGACTTAAAAGCAGCATACTACAGTGATGCAGTCACATCAATGTTCATAGCTGTTCAATTTACAATAGCTAGATTGTGGAACCAAACTAGATGCCCTTCAACAGATGAATAGATAAAGAAACTGTGATATATAAACACAATGGGATATTATTCAGCCCAAAAGAAGAATGAAATTCTGATATTTGCAGGTAAATGGATGAACTGGAGAATATCATGCTAAGTGAAATAAGCCAATCCCCAAAATCCAAAGGCCAAATTCTTTCCCTGGTAAGTGGATGATAATACATAATGGGGCTGAGGGGGTCGGGTTTAAGAGAAGAATGGAGGAACATTAGTTTATATAGAGGGAAATGAGAGGGGAGAGGGGGCAGGGGTATGAAAGATAGTGGAATGAGACAGATATCATCACCCCTTTGTATATGTATGATTACATGAATCGCATGAATCTACATCATGTACAACCATAGAAATGAAAAGTTGTACACCATTTGTGTATAGTGAATCAAAATGCAGTGTGTAAAAATAAAAAAAAAAAAAGGTTATTACTGGCCAAAAATATGTACCTACTCTAAATATATTTATATGAATATATAACATTTATATAACATTTCTAATAAATACATGAGTAATAAATATAAATGAAGATATGAAACAAATAAATAGATCTAAAATATAAAAAAATTCCTTTATACCCCAGTATTTAGGAAACTTTTAGGGATCATTCAGGTCTTCCCTTCAAAGACACACCATACAGCTATTTTTCATTTACTGATATTGTACCAATAATATCAGCATGAGGGACTGGGGAATATAGCTCAGTTGGTAGAGTGCTTGCCTTGCAAGCATAAGGCCCTGGGTTCAATCCCTGGCACCGCAAAAAAAAAAAAAAAAAAAAAAAAAAAAAAAAAAACTCTTAAAAATGTACAATCTCTCTGAAGTGGCATAAAAGTTGTGTATAGATCCTAGAGAATTCTTGTTCTTCATCTTCTATCTGTATATTCTGAGCAAATTACTTCATATTTTGTTCAGTTTCCTCGTTTATAAAATTATGTTGCTTATGAAGACAGTGTGTTAATATAAATGTGAAATGATATAGAATATCCTCTAATACCTCTACCCCCTCTATTCTTTTCCTTAACATCTTTTCAATTTCTTCTCCTTCATGTTCATAGGCTTACAGAAAAGACTATAGGTAGGTAACAGGAAAAATATTGTAATTTTTTCTTAAAATAATTTTGAAGTTTTAAGAATTCTCTGCCTTTTGGTAATACTAATAATGTGGGAACTATATTCGTTATACTGGTTGATTTTATGCTTATTTGGGGAAGATGAGTAGATGACTTACAAATATATTATTCTCTTTTTAATTTAAATAAACACATAAATGATTTTATAGAAATTCTTTAATATTCACATTATTCTTTTTTAGTATCCTGATTTTAATATGCTTTAATAAAATACCATTAGGCATGCTCATGACTACTTTAAATTAAAATGATCTGGTGTATAGAGATTGAAAGTATATAGATTGAAAAGAGGAATATTATTTTACATAAAATAGTTTTGTCAACATTTAAGAAAAAATGGTTTATTGTGTAGATTGACATCAAACAATACAGAGATAATCAGAAGACCAAAAGTGAAATATCACATATGCCTTGGATGCAACATTAGTGATTCTTTTAGAAGAAACAGGAAAATTAAAAGCAGTACAGAATAATTAATGTTAGTTACCCAACTGTGTGCAAATATAACACAGTAGTTTGGTATTTGATAATAATACCTCTTTCTTGAGACCTTACTATTGCTGTATTTCAGTAATATCAAAGGCATGAATGTTTTACAAAATATACACTTACTTATCATAATGAACTCCACTATTACGTATAACTACACTGCACTAATAAAAACATAAAAATATACCATCAGTTGATCATTCGCAGTATCAGTGGGAAAATCTTTAAGCTGAGACCTAGATTCCAGAAAGAAGTTATGACATTGAGAATGCTATTTATGTTTGAATACTAATATTTTGTTTCAGTTGTGAAAATGTCAAGAGTTGTTTTAAAGATTAAAAGTGATAAACTGAAGGTAATATTTATGTGTATGTGTATTATAAGTGATTAATCTTGCAAAGGCTTGATTTGTCACCATGCACTTCAAATATATCTAACACAAGTAAGTACTTAAAGAAATCTAGGGAGGTTCAGGAAAATAATATATATACATATATATGTATATATATATGTGAATATAGAAATCTTTGATGATCACAACTGAATTGTGTGTAAGCAAGGTAGTACATTTTCAAAACAAAACAACACAAAACCTGTGAATTCAATTACAAAGTACCTTGGGTTTGTGTTATACTACAACAGGGCTAAATGCAGAGAATGTATCCTTTATAATAGGCTCACCTCCAGATTAAAATGTTAAATTAAGTGTTCTGTTCACCTAATAAATAAGGAATTTAATGGTTCCATTAGTTACTGTTAACCAAATCCTCTGCTGTAATAAAACATAGTTATCATATTTGTTTTTAACAGAAAAATGCAGGGACAGATAAGTGCCCACAAACTTTTAAAACAAGCCTCAAATCCACTTCCAGATTGCTTGTGACCATTTCTTTTCCTTTTTTTTTTTTTTTGATACCAGGGACTGTACCCAGGGAAGCTTAACCAGAGAGTCAAGCCCCCAGCACTTTTTTATATTTTATTTAGAGGCAAGATCTCACTGAGTTGCTTAGGGCCTAGCTAAGTTGCTGAGGCTGGCTTTGAACTCTCGATGCTCTTGCCTCAGGCTGCCAAGCTGCAAGGATTACAGGTGTGCACCATGGTACTCAGTGTTTGTGACTATTTCTGTGGGTATTCTATTTAGTGAATCAGATGCCCAAAGCTCTGTCATCTCTTGCAACCAATGCTTTATAACAGACATTGGTTTTCATGAAGGTATTAGTAAAAATCAAAGGTGTGGGATAGAGTTATCATTTCCAACTCCTGCCAAAAACTATAAAACACAAGCTTCACCAATAAAATTAAACACTGACAAGGTACTTAATTAAAATTAGCATACATACAATGAAGAGAAACATGAAGTGGACCTTTGGATCACCTAATATTTAATTTCCATTTGTAATTAAACAAAGTTAAAGAAAAATAGTGTAAATATAAAAGTCTGGGGACTGCTTTGGGGGTACAAAGCAATGAATAGGCTGACCTGCCTATTGCATATTTACCATTTAGGAAATATGTCATTTTGGCATCCAATAAATACATCATACGCTTGTTTGGGGTTTGAAGGATTTTCAAAAATTGCTCATTTTTTCCAACTGAATTTTCAGTCAATTGAGAAATAAACTTGCAGGATTGAGGTAGAAGAAGCACTTGAGTCCTTAAGTTTTAGACAATTGTAGGTAATGTAGTGAGGACCCATTGAGCAAGAGGGAGAGGGAAAAGGAAAAGGAGAGGGAATCTAGAATATCAACTTTATTACCAAGAAATATGATACATGGGGCTGCGGTTGTACCTTGGTGATAGAGCACTTGCCTAGCATGTGTGAGACACCAAGTTTGATCCTCAACACCACGTAAAAATAAATTAATAAATAAATAAATTAATTAATGTTATTGTGTCCATCTACCACTAAAAAAATATGGTTCCTATCTAAGGATAATCTGAGTTTCCTAATTCTGAGCAATATAACAGGGCAGACCCACTCAACAGAACAAAACTAATGTAGGTCACATATTTCACAGGCAAAAGATCTGTCCATAGATTACTTTGTGCCAGTCAAGGAAAGCTCACTTACAAAAGGAAAAAGCAAACAAAGGGCTAGTCTGTTAAAGACTAGATTCTGTTTCCAAATTCACCTTTCATATCTTCTTATTTCCAACTTAGAAGAGGAGTTAAAACAATATCAGTGCAATGAATGCAATATTCTGCTAATGAAAACCTCTTCATTTGAAAAGATATGTCAGAAGGGGAAACCCAATTTTTCAAATAATTCTCAGTGTTTTTTCCAATACTTTATGTTTATCTGCAAACCTATGACTTTCCTATTTTCCTAAAGGAATTGTGAATGTTTAAGAGGAAAATTCAATTCCTCCTTTCTAGCAGCAGTTTTATTGATATTTAATCATTTATCCTGCAATTCTCACATTTAAAGTGTATGAATCAAAATATTTCAATGTAGACACAAAGTTAAACAATTATTATCACAATCAATTTTAGAAATTTCACTATTCCAACAAAGAAACTCTGTCCTCATTAACACTTATTTCCCTATAATACTCTGCAGCCTTAACTTCTAATGTACTTTTTTTCTTGATTGATATGCCTATTCTGAATGTTTTGTTCAAATAAAATTACTAATTATGTGATTCGTTATGACTATTTATTTTACTTAGCATATTTTCAAGGTTCATTCATGCTATAGCCTGTAATAGTACTATATCCTCTTTTATTTTTGGATAATATTCCATTATATGTACATACTATATTTTGTTTACTTATCGGTTAATGAAAATTTGAATCATTTATACTTTTGGGATATTATACACAATGCTATTGTGAATGCTCATGTTCAAGGTTTTGTGTAAGCATATTTTCATTTGTCTTAGATGTATATTAAGTTTATAGATTCTAGGTTTGTCCATTTCTATTGCTTACACAAAAATAAGCACAAAGAATGGCTTAAAACAACAAAAAATTATTATCTTACAGTACTGGAATTCAGATATCCAAAATGAGTCTGAATGAGCTAAAACCAAGTTCTGGACAGGACTGATTCTTTCTGGATGATCTTGGAGAGAATTAATTCCTATGCCTTTTCCAGCTCCAATAAATTCCCTGCTTCTCTGTCCCATGGCATATTCCCCTACCTTCAATATCAGCAATGTCTCCTCTTCAAATTTCTCTTCATCTCAGTCTCCTACCACTTTTTGTTTTAGTTTAGAGATGATCTTTTATTTATGTTGATTCAATTTAGAATTAACTTTATAACAGTGCAAAATCAAAATGAATGCAATAGAAGTCATACTTTGAATTTCCAATATTGATCCTTTCTTGGGGCAGCAATGTGTGATGTAATACTCTCTTGCAATTCTGGGCAGTGACTAGGAGCAACAGCTCTGAGCTTCATGATAATGAGGCTACACATTATAGTGTGTCATATTTCAAACCTGTGATTTAAGGGAACTTAGCTGTATTAAATACATTTTACTAAAATGTTTTCAATTTATGATGGGTTTATTGGGATGTAACCCCATCATAAATCAAAAAGCACTATTTAATGAGGAAATCTGTGGATATGTTGGGCTCATGCAGAAAATCCCATTGCTGCTGTGCCCTCTTCAATTCCCCTCAGTGCTTGACAAGGATTCCACTGAGTTACAAAGATGTTTGCAAGGTCTCATCTTCCTGGGAATTGGGGTCGCTGTTTCCTGTTGTCTTGTTTAATTTGCCTATGCTTGGGAATAATATTATATTGGATTTTGGGGAATTTAGGGTCTTAGGGGGTTTAGAACACAAGAATCAAACAGCTAATCATACTGGATATAACCAAGAAAGGCCCTTGTTCTGGGGTGATAAAAGTATAACTTGGAAAGAATGCTATGCTCATTTCCAGAAACTTATGCTAAATGTCACTGTGGATGGTGACTACTCCCAGATGACCTAGGGCAGAAAAACACGTTGTTCCCACCTTAACTCCAGACAAACAAGTCACAAACAAAGTTGTTAAGGCTAGAAAAATAGTCCCAACAATTCAGACATCATTTGGTAATGCTTATTTGGTTAATGGAAAACTATGGTATCCTCCTAGGAAACCAGCTTCTGGTCCCTTAGATTTAGACCCCCTTTATCTCCCACTGGCAGTATATACCTTGGTTGGCATCAAGTATATTATAATGAAAAATGTACACGGAAGGCTCATGTCCCCTTTTTAGAATATTTAAAATATGTAAAACGCTGGTGTTTGCTTAGTTGCTCTGAACAGCTTTCTTGGGCAGGACAGCCTAATGCTTGCTGGGCAAAAGCAGGAGGTGTAACCTAGCAAGAGCTATTGTTCCTATTGAACTAATTATTAACCACATAGTGTAAGCTTATATGTTGTTCATAGAAATGACTTCTGTGCACGATGTTCCCAGTAATATAGTAGAACTAGTTTAAGATTATATAGAAGAATACTTAAAAACATTATGAAGAGTTGATAATACTTAATCTGCTAATATGTTTTGCCTATTGTCTTGTTGTTTGCGTCAGTTTCCTTTTGTGTGACCTCAAGATATTGTACTCAAGCTAGAAGCTAACATATAAAAATGGTGTGTGGAAAAAATAAAGTTAGAACACAACTTAGCCTCAGATCACTGAGTCTGTGTTGCTTTGTTCTCCACCTCGCCGACACCATCCCAATCACCAGAGAGCACCATGACCCTTTGTGTTAGGGCTGGACCCCGGCACATTGCATAAGCAGCTGATTAGCAAACTTAATTGCTTCTGAAACCTTAATCCCTTCACTGCCATATAACCTATACACAGCTTCTAAGATTAGGGGTATGGATATACTTGGGGGATAATTATGCTGCCTACTATACTGGTTAACATGTTAATTTATGTTTAGCATTTTGAAAAACTGCCAGGCTATTTTCTAAAAGTTGATGCACCATTTTATATTCTGACAAGAATCTTATGAAAGTTCCAATATTTTCACATCCTTGCCAATAGTTCTTATTAATGACATCCTAGTATATGTGAATGGTATCTCATTGTGGTATTTATTTGTTTATCAGTCATACATATATGCACTTTGGAGAAATGCCTATTCATGATAATATCAATTTTAATATAGTAAAATGTGCATAAAATTTGCCACTCTAACAATTTCTAATCATATAGTTCAGTGTCATTAATCTACTTCTGATCTTTTAATTTATCTCTTCTTACATATAACTGGAGCCATCCAAAATTTTTCTTTTTCATCTGGCTTATTTGACTTAGCATACTGTTAATCAAGGTTCACATGTTGTAATATGTATAAGAATGTTGTTTCATTTTATGGCTGAATAATATTCTGCTGGATTTATATAACATATTTTATTCATTCATTAATCTATTAATAGACACTTAAATTTCTTCCATCTTTTGGAAACTGTGAATAATGTTGCTATGATTATCGCCTTACTTTTACTTACTGTATGAACTAGAATTAATTTTGTTAATTTATATTTTTTCCTCAAAAACTATACAGTTCATTTAGATTATTTCATTGTGCTAATTTATGTACCCTCAAAACTAATATGTTGGATTCCTAACACCAGGACTTCATAAAATGACTAGTCTCCAGGATGATGAGAAAACAAATTTCTGTTGTATAAACAACTCAGTATGTAGTATTTTGTTATGGCATTCCCCCAAATAGATCTCTCACATATTGTACCTCTGAATTGAGAAATGCAGTCCCTTATTTTTTTTTTGTTATTGTTGTCATTTTGATGACTAATTATCCCTTCTAAGGATAAATTTCTAATTATGCGCATTCTTTATCCCTTTCCTTCTTGGTTTGTTTAACCAATGGTGTGCTTTTATATGTTTTAGTTTTTTCTTTACATGTTCTATTTTCAGCTTTTTAAAATGAGTGTTTAATTTATTTTCATTTGTCTGGATATTTATTGATGCAGCTTTTTTATGCCACAAACTTTCCTTCAATAACTGTTTTGGTAGTACTCCACAGATTTTAATATGCCATGTTTTCATTACTGCTTAGAAAGAATTTCAAAATTTAATTTTAGAATTAAAATCTCAAGAGTTACTTAAATAGTGCTTGTGTATTTGTGTGTGTGTGTGTGTGTTTGTGTAATTTAGAAGTGGAGTGATTTTAATACCACTAATAATTTTTAGTGGTATTATGTTGTAGTTATAGAATACTTACTGAATACCTCCTGTTTATTTTTGAATTTATAATAGTTTCCTTTGAAACCTAGGTTATTTATTTTTGTGAATATTCCATATGAACTTGAAAATAAATTATATTCTTTATCCACTGAAGTTCAGAATTTAAATATTTAGATTAAATTTTCTCAGCAATTATGTTGTTTATAACATTTATATCCATTTCTAATACATTTAATTTTCAGTTAATCAGTCTTAGAGTGAGAAAAAAAGTAAAATTTCACATCAGTGTGACTACCCATTTTCTTTTACAACTCCTTTATTTTGGACTCAAGATAGTTTTGATGAGTTATTGAAAATACAAATAACACGTCTTTACAGTCAACTATATATTTTGCATTATAAAATATCTTTTGTTTATCTTGGGCTTTTTTATCTAAATTGCAGCTTTTAGAAATCAAAATTCATGTCTTTATCATCTGCTTACCAGGGAAAACATTTTGCCTTTGTTTTTTAGGATTGGCTTATTTCACTTAACATGATAATCCTTAATTCCATCCATTTATCTGCAAATGCCATAATATTATTCTTCTTTGTGGCTGAATAGTATTCCATTGTGTATATATACCACATTATCCATTCATCTGTTCAAGGACATCTAGGTTGGTTCCACAATCTAGCTATTGTAAAATGAGCTGCTATGAACATTGATGTTTGTAGTATGCTAATTTTAAGTCCTCTGGGTATAAACCAAGAAGTGGGATAACTGGGTCAAAAGGTGGATCCATTCCAAGTTTTCTGAGGAGTCTCCACACTGCTTTCCAGAGTGGTGAGACAGACATCATTCCCCTATGTACATGTGTGATTAAAGAAGAATGATATGAATGCACATCATGCACAACCATAGAAATGAAAATTTGTACCCCATATGTGTACAATGAATCAAAATGAAGTTTGTAAAAATAAAAAATAAAAAATAATGATTATACTTCAATAATAAAAAATAAATAAACTTTAAAACAATTATGTCTTAATTACTTTTATGTACTTTTTGCTTATTCCTCATCAACTTTTCAAATCTATTTATTTTCGATGTATCTGTTATGGGTAGTAAAATGCTGAATTTTTCTTTCTACTCTGCCTGTAATCTGTTATTTTAAATAGATAAAGTTAGCCAATTTTCGTGTTTATAATTCATGTTTTTCTCCCATATTGCTGTGTTGTTTATGATGAAATTTCTATTTTATTCCTTTGTTTCCTCTCTCTTTTGGTGTATGTGTGATACTTAAAACTTTTAAAATTCAAATAAGTACACTTATACCAATGGCTTTGTAGACTTAAATCTATACCTGGGGCTGGGGATATAGCTCAGTTGATAGAGTGCTTGCCTCATAAGCATGAGACCCTAGGTTCAATCCCCAGCACCGGAAAAAAAAAAAAAAAAAAAAAAAAAAAAAAAAA
>JAJEJO010004506.1:18494-79598 GCA_020662805.1 Glaucomys volans | reverse complement strand
TAATGTCCATTTATCTTCAATTAATACCTAAAAAGCAATTAATACTTAAATAATCAGTAGCTTACTCTTCTTTTCTATGTTATCTCGGTTGCCACATCTTTAAAGAATTGTTCTAAATATTGATCAGTACATTATAAAATCATACCATAGTGTCTTTCATATAATCTAATTGTTTTCTAGTAGATTCCTAGGAAGGATTCAAGGGAGTAAATTCTGCATCTTTCTGATTTAATTAAAGTTAGTCTATTTCATTTATGTTTGAAGTTCAGTTTGACTGAAACATAAAATCCTCAACATACTTTCTTATGTTACTCGATGCAAAATTGTCTACTGAAATAAATTGCTATAGCTACAAAGACTAATGTAAATCTAGTTGACATTACATTACAATTGATTTGAGATTTTTGTCTGGCCATTTGTCTATTAAGTTCAGTAGTCTTACTGAATATGTCTTGATGATAGCCAATGTATGGCAATTTCTGTAGGTACTGTCTTTCATTAAATATTTTCAAGTCTTCCTTTATGTCAGGGAAGATTGTTTAAGTTTAATATTTTTAGTATTTCTTCTCTTCCATTGCCCTTTTCCCCTACTTGGAGATTTTGAATACATGATATGCTTAAAAGCATACCTTAGAGACATTGCTGTTTCAGTTCCAGACTACAACAATGAAATGAATATGTCAATAAAATACATTGCACAGTTTTTGGGGATTCCCAGTGCACACAAATTTATGTTTGCATTATAATGTGTACCAGCAAGTGTACAATAACATTATCTAAAAACAATGCATATAACTTCAGCTTAAAATACTTCATTGCTAAAATTTCAAATGATGATCTGAGCCTTCATTAGTCTTTACATTTTGCTGCTGGAATATCTAATATCAATGTTTACGACTGCTGACTGATTATTAGGGTGTTGTTTACTAAAAGATGGGGTGGCTGTAGTAATGTTATAAAAATAAGAAAATAATGAAGTGTGCCACATTGATTGAATTTTCCTTTCATGGAAAATTTCTCTGTAGCATGTGATGTGTGTGTGTGTGTGTGTGTGTGTGTGTGTGTGTGAGATCTGAATCTTGCTGCTTGGTCTTCTATTCCTACCTAGTTTGGGTTTCTTATGAATAAATTATCACCTAAATTTATTGTAAATATTGCATTTTTTTTGAGCTTTTTCTGTCCCAGTTTATCTGTTTCTGTTGGTGATGACAGGTGTCATGAACTCATACCACCACTGTTCAATTTCATAGCAATTTATATGTGTGTCACATATAACATTGGTCACAAACTATTTTGATTTATTTTAATTTGAAAATGACTTTTAATCTCCCTCCTATATATGGAACTCCTTGAGGGAGAGCACTATAAATTTGTCATCTTTGTATCACATCCTATGCCTATCACGAAATGTAATTTCATAATATAATTCCCATCATGAAGCAAATCATTTTAATAATAATATACTTAAAATTATGGCCAGCACTTTGACTTTCTATAACCTTTATCTTTTCATTAAAGGTTTGGAAATGTGAAATGGAAAAAATAATTCTAAGATTTCATAGAGTTAGGACAATCTAAGATGAATAACATCACTGCTATTTTTTTCTCTGAAACAATTCAACATGGCTGAAAAACATTACACTTTATAAAATGACATATCCATCATTTTATATTTTATTTATACATTGGTAAACCTCATACCTATTTTGACAATGTCTTCCTCAATTTATTTATGAAATGATACTTACATCATTTAAAAATGAATTTTCATTATAGTTCCATAAAAATATCAGTCTTTTTGTGTAAAAACAATAACTCATTTGGATTTACATGTTCATGAATGCTAAAGAAATTCCAAATATTACTTAGTAATTATAATTTTGTCTTACTTGTGCCTTTTTAGTTTTATCATGCTTTGAAATATAATATTTAGCCTCAAAAATGCCTGAGAATGGAAATTTTATAAACCTTTATATTAGTTATTATGTCTAAATTCTTTAAAAATCAACCACAAAAAGAAAACAGTAAAGTTGATATTTGGAAGTTCTATTCTGCAGGTTAAGCCAGTAAGAATATTTTGCTCCAACATATTTCATATTGCATTTTTCTCTTCCTGAGCAATGGTCATTATTTTTTTCTTTTTAGTGAGCTAACAAATTTTTGTTAATTTACCTCTAGATTTCTATTTCAGTGAAAAAATTAAAATTACTGGCACTATTTACAAATAATGATTCAAACACACTTCAAACATATTTAGTGCAACAATTAGTTAAAGTCTATTCATCACTGCATACTGCATTGTCAGTATCTGTTGATTAAAATGTATTAATATATTTAATCTTCATAATAATATGGTCTTAATATAATAATTGAATGTGCCAACTCAATATCTCTAAAGTACTGTTTTCCCACCAGTTTAATATATTTTGTTATCAAACATGGTACAGCACACATTTGTTTCCTATTTGATAGCTATTCCCTCTTGCCTTTATTTAAGTATTCACCCCAACTATGTGATCACAGAATTGGCACCATACCAATTCTAGTAGTTGAATATAGACTTTGAAAATTATGAAAATTAATTTCCATTGCCATTAACTTGTTAAAGCACAGACATGTGAAAATGAGTTGTAAGGTGTCGTTATATCACCCAGTGCCTTAACAAGTTTATTGTATCTTTGGTACACATTGTGATTAATTTTCTATCCAAGGAATGGAGAATGGGTGGAGAGAACACAATTGTTTTGCTGGGGTGAGACTATCTTCATGTAATAATGTGATCCATGTCTGTCAATGTTTAAGAAAAAGTACACTTTTTCGTGCTCATTTTTACAAGAAAGGGGGGAAATAGAAGGTTTTTAAGACTGCAACTGGATTTTACCTGGCAAAGGCTACTGGCTCTGCTTTCATGTTTCTTTACTAATATGATTCTCTTTTGTGAGATATATAACCTATTTTTGTATTTAATGTCATCCATTTTGGTCTCTACACTGCCCTGGCACATTTTAGAATTCACCAAACATTTGTCTTTACCTCTTCCCTCAGCACTGTTTATCAAAAATGGCAGTGTGAAACTAACTGGAATGTAAATTGTATTTTTATATTTTAATAACTGTAGAAATTGCTTTTCTGTCAAACTGACAAATTCTTATTAGTGAACTGACCTTGGAACTATTTATCTATAAAGTTCTAAAACGCCCAAATAAATGGGCATATGTCAAAGTGAATTGTTTGCTAGAAACCCATAGTTACTCAGAAAATGCTAAATACAAGAAAGCTTGAAAGTTCTTTCCAACATTTTTTGTAATTGAGATATTCTCACAGAATTATTCTAAATTTCCTATAGTTAAGGACATTTGGAATAAGAGCTTAGATGGTATTAGTTCTATTTCACAAATTTTGAGTAACAGAACGTTATGGGGTTAAAATTAATGGGCATTATGTTTATCACATTCTTTCATTTCAATGACAAATTATACATGAGTTCCTCAATGAGCCTGTGCTTCAGGGATGCTCTGTATTTTCACTCAGTGGGCTTAACACTTGTGAAGTGCTTTGGATGAGATGATTCTGTGTAGGCTCCCTTTCATTTTACTTTTGAAGATCAAAAAACACATCACTTGATGCCTTAAGCATGGATATCTCACAATTTCTTGATCCCCCTCTTATTCAGGGCCCACTCCAGTGCCTCTCTGCCTCCTTAAATCTCACCTTAAAACCTTCCTTTTATCTTTAACTTATGTTTGACCCTGACTATAGAGTTTGTAAGGTCATGTGTGAATCAAACTACATAAAAGTATATGTCCCCTCCTAAACTTTTCTTGCATTTTAACTTATGCTTTTTGTATTTGTTCTTGAAATTGATATTTTTATTGAAATGTGACAATCACCTGATCTTGATAAAGCAACATTTCAAAATGATGAAAATGCTAAAGCATTGTCCTTTAATTGTCTCCTCTAAAACTCACAGATATAAGAGAAGCAAAACTACCAAATACTTTACATTCATTGTGAAACATTTTTAGTTCTACCTCCATGGTCAGAAATTTATTAAGAATCAGACTCATTGAACAAGAAAGCAGGTGCTGTCAACTAAAGACAAAAGTGCAATTGAAAAGGGAAATCTCAGAAGTGATAATAAATAATAATTTGGACATACAAGCAATAATGGAGGATGAGTTAAGGAAATGATACATTTGTCTAAGAGTCACTTCTAATTCTTAGAATGTTTTGTCACAAGTTTTCTGGTTCTTTTTTTTCTGCCAATCGTTTTTTTTTTTTTAATTTCGATTCATTGTATACAAATGGGGTACAACTTTCGTTTCTCTGGTTGTACACGAATTAGTCACACCATTTGTGTAAAAATATGTGTACATAGGGTAATGATGTTTATCTGATTATATTATCTTCCCTTCACCCTCACCCCCTCCCCACCCTCACTTTCCTTTATACAATCTATCCTTCCTCCATTCTTGCCTCCCCCACCCTGTTATGTGTCATCATCCATTTATCAGAGAAATCATTAGCCTTTGGTTTTTTGGGATTGGCTTATTGCATTTAGTATGACAGTCTCCAACTCCATCCATTTACCTACAAATGCCATAATTTTCCTTTTCTTTGTGGCTGAATAGTATTCCATTGTGTATATATACCACAGCTTCTTGATCCATTCATCAATCCAAGGGCATCTAGGTTGGTTCCACAATCTAGCTATTGTGAATTGAGCAGCTATAAACATTGATGTGGCTGCATCACTGTAGTATGCTGATTTTAAGTCCTTTGGGTATAGACCAAGGAGTGGCTAGCTGGGTCAAATGGTGGTCCTTTCCAAGTTTTCTAAGGAATCTCCACACTGCTTTCCAGACTGGCTGCACTAATTTGCAACCCCACCAGCAATTAATGAGTGTACCTTTTTCTCCACATCCTCACCAACACCAATTGTTGCTTGTCTTCTTGGTAATAGACATTCTAATTGGGGTGAGATGAAATCTTAGGGTAGTTTTGATTTGCATTTCTCTAATTACTAGAGATGTTGAACGTTTTCTCATATACCTCTGGATTGCTTGTAGATCTTCTGTGAAGTGTCTGCTCATTTCCTTAACCCATTTATTGATTGGGTTATTTGTATTCTTGGTGCAAAGTTTTTTGAGTACTTTGTAGATTCTGGAGATTAGTGCTCTATCTGAAGTGTGTGTGGCAAAGATTTTCTCCCACTCTGAAGGCTCTCTCTTCACATTGCTGATCGTTTCCTTTGCTGAGAAAAAGCTTTTTAGTTTGACTCTATCCCAATCATTGATTCCTGCTTTTATTTCTTGCGCTTTGAGAGTCATGTTAAGGAAATCTGGTCCTAGGCCAACATGACAGAGATTTGGACCTATTTCCTCTTCTATTAGGTGCTGGGTCTCTGGTCTAATTCCTAGGTCCTTGATCCATTTTGAGTTGAGTTTTGTACAGGGTGAGAGAGAGGGGTTTAGTTTCATTTTGCTGCACATGAATTTCCAGTATTCCCAGCACCATTTGTTGAAGAAGCTATCTTCTCTCTGTTGTATGTTTTTGGCTCCTTTGTCAAGTATGAGATAACTGTATTTATGTGGGTTTGTCTTTGTGTCCTCTATTCTGTATCATTGGTCTACCTGTCTATTTTGGTGCCAGTCCCTCATAGTTTTCTTGTTTTTTACAGCCATTTCATTCCTCAGCTTGAATGTTAATTCAACCACTACTCACTTTGGAAGAAAACAATCAAAAACTCCCATTCAGAAAGACTGACCAATACCAGCTCTCACTGTTAATCTCAGAAGCAGGTTACGGCATGATGCATGATGTAAATCACTGAAAGAGACATTACCAACCAGTTTCCCTGTTTCAATTGGGAAATCTTCCTTCCTTCCTTTGTATTTGCAAATTTCATTCACTTGTTAAGGAACAAGTGAAATATATGTTGGCAAATTATTAGCTAATGTAGTATATCTAAATATAATGCTGTTAATAATAATAATGACAATAATTCTCCCTAAAGCAATTTTGCTGCTACAATTTGAATGCATACTATGTGGAAGCTCCTAAAGTTTGCACTTTCTAAACTTACTTATATTTAAAATTTATGAATCCTGTGACAGTATTCTTCTTTAGAGATGTTAAAATGAGGCTCAACTAGTTTGGGAGTATAATAAACAAAATGATTATCTCTCCATTCTCCCCTAATTTTCCACATGCTAACCCCTGAAGTATGTGAAAAGGTTGTGTTATATGGTAAGGGATAATTAAGGGTTGAACCACTTCTAGATTAATTCTTGCAGGTGGATTTAAGTCAATAATCTCCTGGATTAAAGATAAATATATTACCTTGCATTGTCCAGATGGATCAAATGTAATGTAAGGACTATTTTGTACATAATAGTGGTATTCATAATCCCATATTTGTCCACGCATATAACATAATTTGATCAATCTCTTTCTACTATAACTTCTCTCTTCTCCCCTCATCTCTGCCCCTGATCTGCTTTCTCTATTATACTGATTCACCCTTTATTATGATTATCACTATTATTAGTTGTAGAAGTAGTATTAGTATTTTAATTATTACTTTATAATTATATTAACATATATACAGACAAAAAGTTGGATTCATTGTGCTATATTTGTAAATGGAGAAAGAATAATTTGGTAGATATTGTTACCCAGTACTACTTCTTTTTGTCCCTTCTTAGTCTTTCCCCCTCAATTCCCTTCCTCTACTCTGCTGTTCTCCCTTCTGTTTTCATGAGATCCTCTTTTTGTTCCTTCTCTCTCTCTCTCTCTTTCTCTGTTTCTCCCTCTCTCTGTTTGTGTGTGTATGTGTGTGTGTGTGTGTGTAGAGCTTCCACATAGGAGAGAAAGCATTCAACACTTAACTTTTCTTTTTTTTTGTACCAGGGATTGAACCCAGTGGCACTTAATTACTGAGCAACATCCCCAGACTTTTAAAATATTTTATTTAGAGACGGGGTCTTGCTAAGTTGCTGAGGCTGACTTTGAACTTGAGATTCTCCTGCCTTACTCAGTTTCACTAGCCACCTGGATTATAAACATGCACCACCATGCTGGACTCAACTCTCAACATTTTGAGTCTGGCTTATTTCACTTAGCACAATTTTCTCCACTTCCATCCGTTTACTAGTAAATGCTATAATTTCATTTCTCTTTATGGCTGAGTAAAACCAGCTCATTAAGTACTTGAATCATATTTTCTTTTATTCTTTAATCTGTTGATAGGCAAATTGGCTGGCCATAACTTGGCTATTATCATAGTGATCTTTAAAAGGGAAAAACAGAAGAAAAAGAGTCAGAATCAGAGAGAGCATCCTAAGAAAGATTAGACCAGACATTGCTACTTTCAAGATGAAAGGGCTCCATAAACCAAGGAATGCGGTCAGCCTCTAGAAAGTGGAAAAGTCAAGAAAGCAATTGTGTCATTAATCTGGAAAGAAATTCATCTGCGATAACACCTATACTTTACACAGTGAGATCCATTCTGAGAGCTGTCTTCCAGGAATGAAAGATAATTTTTGTTGTTGCTTTAAACTACTAAATTAGTGGTAGTTTTTCACAACAGCAGTAGTAAACAAATACTGTAGTATCCCCATATTCTTTGTTTTTTTGCCACCGTGTACCATTCCCCATTTTGGGAACCACTCTGTGCTGATGTCACCTTTAGCCAAGAATTCTTGGCTTGTTCTCAAGTTAATTGCTTTGAAGAAATTTCACTTTTACCCATGGCTGGGAGACTAACACACAACTCATGTCAATCTAACTTCTATTTTCAATTTTGTTCCAACCAAAATGATTACATGGGAAACATGCATGCAACACAAGTTAAACCAGTTGGAACCAATTTCAGATAGGTGTAACTATTAGAGAAAGTAATTTCTAATTCCTTAATAGATGTGAGGAAAGATAACAGAGTCATTATATTCACTGCAGCTAAGTTGTGACCATGTGGTACTTAAGAATAAAACCAATAATAACATAGAGCCACTGGAGAACAAGAAAATCCCATCCTGGTGAAATTATGTGAACATGGGATTCAAGGCATTAAGGGAGTGAGGTCAATCATTGAACTCCTCAATCATTATGAGCCAGTAAATTTGTGTCTTTGCTTAAATCAATTTATAAGTCTTTGTGACTCAGGAAACAGAAAGCTTTCACAGTAATAAAATATTTATCAAATACCATATTTTAAGTAATCATTGTCATAAGTAAAACACAAGTTTTCCTAACATCAACTTATTTTTAATTGTTATGCTCAATATTTTTAATTTATATGCTCAATTTCCAAGATCTCAAATTACTTGCTCCAGGATTGTAAAACTCACATACTCTGAACATATGTGCTGTTTTCATGCTTTTTTTTTTCTAGAGTCACCAATTTGTCCTTTTATAACTTCTTTCCAATTACAAAATTGTCTACCCAATGTCAAGACCACTTTCCATGTAAGATGAAAGTATGTATATGCTTACTATAATTGAAAGTGTGCTTAATGTGGTAACTAAACTCAGAAGGAGAAACTTAAAATAATTGAGACAGAATGATTTACCCAAAACCATGTATCTAATTGTGGTCAAACCAGGAAAATAACACAAGATCCTTAGGTGCTAGCCCAATTATTTAGTACTAAGTACATGAAACTGCTGTCTATATGTAGTGTAAAAAAATGAAATGGAAACAATTCCAATGTGATACATAAATCGCCATGGGATCTCAAAATCATGTTTTATCTGTTACAGCTATTACAGTTTATGGAATGCTTATTGTTTTTGTTTCCTCTCAAAATATTTAATCATTTCAGAAATGGAAGTTGGGTTGCTGTTCACAATAAGAGGAGGATAGGGAAGAATAGAGGTACTTTCTATTAGGTAGAGGGGAGTGAAGAGAGGAGAAGGGGTATGGGTGTAGGAAGGATAGTAGAGTGAAACAGATATGCATGAATGATGTGATTCTATAATATGTAAAATCAGAAAAATGAGAAATTACACTCCATTTATGTATGGTCTATCAAAATGTGTAAGTGCATCCTAATGTCATGTACAACTAATTGGAACAAATAAAAATTAAAAAAAAAAAGAAATGGAAGTTGGATCATTCAGAGAAATTTTGTGTGTACTCTTTTGGCTGGATGTAACCCTGGCCTTCCATCAAATTATCTCCACCACAAAAAAATCACAAATATTAATAATTCATAAGCATTTTACCCTGAAATTAAATTATGGGACATGTGTTAGCCAGGGTTCTCTGGAGGAACAGAAGCAAAAGGAAGTGAATATAAAAAGGGGATTTGTTAGATTGGTTTACACAGCCAGAGGCCAGATAGTCCACAATGCCCATCTGCAGGCTGGAGAGTTGGAGGAACCAGTTACTGTGCAGTCCAAGATGCTGAAACAACAGAACAGGAGGTTTGAGACTGGTGGCTTCTTAAAACTCCCTGGAGATTCACTGGCAGGGTACACTTTTGAAGAGTGAAGGAGCAAGGGTCTGATGTCCACAGGTGATCCTAGCAGCATTCAAGAACCTGGTCAAGAAAAAATGAGCCCACATCTGCTGCTGTTTCCTTGTTCTTTCAATTTTATTCCATCCAAGCCACCATCTTATTGCACAGGGCTTCCCATGCTTAGGGAGGGTCTCTATTCCAGTTTGCTATTTCACATGTCATTCATTCCTAGGCACACACTCATGCACACACCCAAAAACCTCTTAATCTTTGGCATCTCTTAATCCAATCAACATGACAATTCAAATTAACTATCAAATCAAGAAGCAGAGAGAGAGTGACTCTGCCCACCAGATACAAATATATATACCCCAAAACTGTGCCCCCAATGCCCCACTACCTCCAGTTACCACTCAGCCAATCCCATCAGGGGATTAATTTGCTAATTGGGTTAGGGGATTAATTTGCTGATTCAATCATTTATTTTCTGAATTTTATTTCACTGTCTCACAGGTGAGATCCTGGGGAACACCTCACATCCAAATTCTAACAAAAGCCAATTTGAGGGTTTCTAATTATTTATCACTAGTCTTATTAACTGGTCCTTTTGAAGTAAAGTTAATATAATCATTAAGATCTGCATGTATACTTGCAAACTTAAAAATAGAAGGAAAGAATCCTGATCCTTCACTTACTGCTTAATAAATGACTTTGGTGTCAGAAAGTTTTCCCACTTACCATCTCTAATATTTTTAAAAGATATCTTCTCTAAGCCTTCATATGCTTGAAAGAAAATTAAGTGAATAATAGCTATCTCAGAAGGAGAAAAATGATCGTGCATGTAAAATGCTTGTCAGAGTGCTTGGCCCAAAGTAAACACCAAATAGATGGCAGGTATTACTATTAGTAATATTAGTGCTGACAATAATATTAGCTCATTGTTGTAATAGTACTACATTGAGTAGAGTTTCTTTAAGTTAGATGTTCATTCAATCTTATGAGAAGGAATCAGTGAAAGACCTTTCCAAAGTAGATATACATGAATAGAATTGATTACAAAACTAGAATATGAGCTTTCTTCTTTTTTCTGGACACTTTCAAGAATACTCTAGTACTTAAAAGCTGTGTTTCAAAACCACTTTGAAGAATTTCATACCTTTGCTTTTTCAGCAGGTTACCATTAAGATTTCTGGTAAATATGAGATCTGCTCCTGCAACTTTACTGTCCAGGCCACACCAAAAGCTTTTAAATCAAGTATTAATATCTCTAACCTCTCATTCAAATAATAGACTCAAATAATAAGTTCATCACTTTTTGCCTCTTAAAGAATTTTCAAAAATGATCCACTGAATTAACTGTAAGTGGTGACAACAAGAAGGTTTCAGAACATTGCTCAACTGTGAATATTGAGGTGTTGTCATGACTCTTGATTTCTGCTGGCAGGTCATGCATGCAGAATAGATAATAATAGAGCTCTCACAGAGCTCTTGAATAATTAATTTCAATGAAATTATTGTATTCATAATAGTTAATGAAAAATATTGAGTCATCCTACTAGTTCACAAGTTACTCGAACTTTGATATATGTCTTTGTGAATTAACACATCAATTTATTCATCTTCTGTCCATCTACCCAACCATTAAACCATCCATTCGGTTAATCATTTCTTTCTTTATTTTAATATTTAATATTTTATTTTATTAAGCACCTCCCATACACAAAGCTCATTATTAAGTTTTCACTTCTTGGAAAGTACTTGAGCATTTGGAAAAACAAGACAATCTTTCTACTTTTAAGGCTAGAACAACCAATGAAAGGATCAGATATTCAACAAAATGAGATATGCTGTTATAAAAGGGTACCCAATGTATTTAGGAATACAGAAGAATAGGCAATTGATTTATGCTAAAGAAAAGGTTGCTGGACAAAAAGAAATTTATATAATTTAGTAGTCATGAATAGACCTTGATAGGCTAAGGAAAGTCTCTGAAGTCTGAAGATATTAGCATTAGAAGTGTTACACATATATAAAATATACAATATCTATTTCTAAATCCTGTCTCCTTGGTCATATTAAATCTGAATGCTCCCATATAACTGGAAATTCCAATAGAGTATATGTGCTTAATAAAAATATACAGAGGGAAATTACAACAGTACATCAAATCCTTAGCAAGAGATTTTATGAGGTGATCCCAGTCATATAAAGGCATGCTGTTGTAACTGTTTAGTTTGGGTCTAGGCCTATTGTCACTGTTTGACTAGGCCTCAATCTGTGGGTCTTTGTCCCTTCTGGAGGGGGTAAGGCCGATGAGGTAATCAATGCCCTAGGGAGAGCAAGTTCCAGACCAGTCTCAAATTTATTGAAGAATAACAGCACTTTTATAGAAGAGAGGAGTCTGAGAACAAAGAACCAGTAGTATAACGTGATAGTCTGTAAGGATGGTCCAATTAGGAGTCACACGGTTTATCAATGGGAGGAGGGAGAGAGGAGGATGAGCGAAGCCAACCTGGGGCAATGGCCATAGGCTGGTCAGGACACTTGGGAGTTTTCTCCACAAGCAGTGTTCAATCAAGGTTTTTACCTTTCCACAGCCTGAGAATATATACCTCAGTGGCTTCTTTCTGCATCCCCACATTTCCCCCCTTTTATTTTAAACTGTAAATGTGTTGTTGAATGGCTCAATAACAGCAACACTGGCATCACAGTAGGTGAGGTAGACTCCAGCAGGGAAGAAAAACAATCTTAAAGTCTTTGGCAGCTTAACAAGATATGAGGTTATAGTAGTATGGCAATACATGAGGCAAACTTCATAAGTGCAATCTTAAAATTTCAGTAGAACAACAATACAGTGACTTCATTAGTAAAGTGATAACTCAATAGTAAAACAATATATAAAGTGAATTTCATTAGTAAGGTGATAACAATTCAGTAGTAAAACATAACAATCATGTTATTGATCAGTGAGGGCAGCTACAAATGCTTGTGGATTCCCTTTTTCTCTAATAAATGCTGACAGGGATTTAACCACAAACTGTTGCTGCTGTTTGTGTTCTAGCAGCTGTCTTTTGAAAAGATTGTAAATGCATTGACATCCACAGAGGCAAAGAAATAACAGACGTATACTAAGCATTCCACTAATGAACAGACTTTTCAACCAAGCGATATTTGGTAGCCAAGGTGTTAACCAATCCCATAATTCTGAACCTCCTTCATGTTGTCTTATGTTAGCAACTATGTCTTTAAGGTGAGTGATTTCTTGTGCAATTGAATCGCTGTTATCACTGAGATTAAAACAACACATATTTTTTTTTTCTGTGAGATTCTTGATGTCTCCCCAGGTGATTCTGGGCATGCGATGTTGTGTCCATCTGTGAGGACAATGCGGTCCACCTTCTTGAGGGCGCTGGTCATTCAGCGACAAATTCTCCATCTGTTGAGTTGGGGACATGAGGATGAATGAGCCTGGACATGAGGGCGAATGTTCCTGGCCGGTACCCACAGAGGCTTTTCTGCAGTTTCTAGAAAGACACAAGCAAATCCTCTCCCTTGGGTTAGCAATGGGTGTGAACCATGTCATGTGTTGGTTAGTAGCTCCCTCCACCGAACTAGCAGCAGTGGAGTTGATGGTGCCATTAGAGCACCCCAGTGCTCATGGATAGGAGAGAGAGAGCTTTCTCATCAAAGGTGAGAAAATTTAATGTAAAAAGGGTTTGTACAGTCAAATTTAAAGTAATATGCAGGGGTGTATCCCCCCCTTTCTTTTTTAAATTGAAGTTTGAGTATTCCATTAGCTCATTTAATGATTCCTTGGCCTTTGGGATTGTAGGGTATATTCGTTATGTGTTCAATATTGAAACTTTTTAGAAAATTTTGAAAGGTAGAGGCAGAGCCTTAGTTTAGTTGAGGCAGGGCTCCTTATAAATCTTAGGTAAATTGTTTTTGTTTTGAAGCCAATTTTTGCTTCTTTTGTCATGATCAGTGTGACCAAGCTTGTAGCTCCAGTGGGGAGTAAAGGAGGACTGCAAAATAAAGATTTATAAGTTTAAAGAGTTATTTTACCAGTTTTTACTTGTATATGTTTTATTAGCAAGTTAAAGATTAAGTACTTTTTGTATCCAGGAAAGTTATAGAAACTAGGATACCTATGTAGCTTTTTTCTCATAGTTGCAAAGTGTAATGCTATAAGCTCTGTGTAGCTTTTGAGAAAGTTTATTGTTTAAAGTTACTATAAGGCAGGCAGAAACTGGAAAAGTGGAGCTGGTGAAACATTGTTGCTGTTTAGTAAAAGAATTTCTTTCTGCCCAGGAGCCATGTGCTTGAGATCAAGGTCAGGGTTGATAAGACTTTGCACAGAGCTTTTCCATGCAGGGCATTGTTACAGTAGTTAGACATCTTGGGCTTTTTTTCATAAAAGATTATATTACAGCCGAGAGATCATTAGAGACTCCTAATTTTAGGTATTATTGTTCTGTTTTCATTATCTTTTTAATGTTCTTTTGTAAATGTTATGTTGTCTTGTAACATTTACATATATTGTTTTTAGAGTTTAAATAAGTATTAGTTATCATTATATATCATTATGTTTAAAATATAGATTAAAGAAAGACTGAGAGAACTTTTAACTTTTCTCGTGTGTCAAAGTAGTAAAACGTTATGTTTTATAATATAGACTTCCAAATAGATTATGCTCTCTTCTCTCTGTAAAAATTATATATTTAAAATGTTACCTTAGTGTAAGAAGACATTATATATCTTATTGATAATATTATATAAAATGATAAAGGTAAACTTCCAATAAAGTTTACTATTATTAAAAGTTTTAAAAATTATTATTACCACAAGCTTAGTTTGGATACTAGCAGCTTGATAAAAATATTTTTCTTAATTTTTGCTTAAAAGACTTGTATACTTGGAAAATATAAACACATTTAGCATATAAAGAGGAGTAATAGCACAATTATTTTGATGTTAACTAAATTTAGTTTTTGAGAAAAATTAGGCTTTGAAACATAGTATGACATTTTAACATTTGTTGATTAACCATATTTGTAAAAGACCCCAAATTATAAGATAGATTGCTTTAAAGAATAGAATTTAAGAGACCTGATGTTTAGGGTAAATTGGTATTTTTAAGAAATCCTTGTCATATTAGCATATAGATTATACTTTGGTTTACATTAGTACATTAATGTTTGACCTTAGGGAAAAATTTAAATGACTCTAATCGATCATTTCATATATATATATATATAACCAACTTAGTTACACAAGGATTTGTTAAAATTTGTTTCTTACTGATTTGATCTTTGTGTATTCCATCATAGAAGGACTTTTTAACCCAGAAATGTATATATTTTGTTTCTTTATTAAATATATTTTCACACTTAGAACCTATTACTTTTTCTTACCAAAAGGGATCAGGATGAAATAGACTCATTAGAATTATAGAAAAAAATGCACACAGATATTTTCCAAAGATACATATGACCCTACATTATTCTCTTTGAAATTGAAAAGTATCTTTTAGATTACTTTAGTGAATACACTTTAGTGAATACGGTTATAGGTAGTTTAGGTCCATTGCTCATGAAAAGTAAGTCAGAATTCACAACCTGAACCAAACCCATATGAATTGTCTGCTGAAACAAAATATAGCTTCATTCTTTGTTCACATTTTGAAATATTTCTTGTGAAACTTTGAATTTAAATTACTCTATTCTAATAAAATGAAACATTTTGTTATTATAGTACCTTGATTGAAACACAGTTGAAACTTTTGTATTCCTCTGTAAATAAAAATGCACTTGTTGGGAGTTAACTTTTAGTAACTTTGTGTTTAGTGACAATATAAAATAATTCTAAACCTTTTTGTTTATAAATCTATGAAAACACCAGCAATCTTCAAGTATGCAGTCCTGGAATTTAAGGAGTTAAGAGTTTAACAGTGAGCATTTTAACCTTGTTACTTAAATAGATGTCTTCAATAAAAATTTAATTAATCTCTTGCATATCAAAACCAATTTACTTATTTTCCTGTAAGAACAATTATATTAGACAAGCATATTGAATAATGTTTGTTCTCTTTTCCTTGTTGAATAAAAATCCTAGAAACAAAAGACATTAGGCATTTTACAACAAACAGTAGTGTTATTTCCTTAAAAAAAAAAAAACCTGTGAGTTAAGCAATGTTAAGACATTTTGCTTTTATTTGTTTGGTCAATTTAAATTGAACCTTTTTAAATCACATGAATTAAAGGTATTTTGAATTATCTTTAAATTATGATTTGTGTGCTTTTTGTTTATATTAAATGTTTTTATCATGTACATGATTTGGCATATGACAGACAAATGAAAACACGAAGCACACAAACACACACACACAAAAAAAGAAAAATTCAGGAGCTCAGAAAATATAGAATTTAAGCACAAAGCAAGTCCTGAAAAAAAAAAAAAGGAAAGAAAAAAAAGAAAGAAAAGATGGCCGTGAAGGATTTAAAGTAGTATGAGAAAAAACAAAAACAAAAAAAAAAAAAACCTCTTTCTGTGTTGCAGCTTAACATACATTCCAAGGCAGACTTCAGCAAGGTCAGGCCATGAAAGTTGTTGCTTAGGATTCTTTAACTCCCTCTTTTCTTTTTTCAAGGAGAATGCAAGTGGCTAGTTCCAGCTTATCTATTTCAGGCTGCATCTGGTGAGTTAGCAGGGTGAGCTAGGTGGGGGCTAGAAGGAGAGGAGATTGTAAAGTCCTTTTCTTTGACTTCTCTGTTAGCCTTGGAGTAGAGATAGCAAAGTACAGATTGTATTGGGTACGGCTTTGAGTTTGATATGAGAGCAGGCTATAAAGTTCCCATCTTTTGCATGTGTCCATTGATTGTTCTTAAGTCCTGGAAAAGTCTCTATAAGTTTATTTGCTTTGGAGAAACTGGCATGTTTGGCATAGTTTCTCTGTTTGCATAAGGCTGTGAATTGTGGCTGCTTTGGGGGAGATTGCTCTCCCCTTATCTCCTTGGTGCTCAACTTTCCCTTGGCCCTCCCCCTGCAGCAGGGAAGGTTTTGGTGCCAGCATGTGCAGGGCTGGCCTAGTGAAGTCAGAGTGACCTGTAAATTTACTTTGCTGGGAGATAGAAGAATCATCAAAAGAAAAAGTTACAGCTTCCAGAGGAGCAGCAGCATGTGCAATGAGAGATACATTTTTACATTCCCTTGTCTTTTTGCATTTTTTTCACCTCATTGCAGGAAGCCAGAGAGTTGGAATTCTGGCTTTTGCACTCTCACTAGGATGAGTAAATCTGTGGGAGTGGCAACTGCCTGCTCAGTGTCTGAGCTGACTTGAGAGATGGCTGAAGACCTTTGCTTTCTTCCTCTGTGCAGAATTGCCAGAGGGCTTTAAAGCACAGGAATCTAACTTGCATTCAGGTGGTTTATCTTTTATTTGTATCCTATGGGTGAGGAAAATAATTTTTTCCCAAGATTGTGGGGCCCATAGGTTAGCATTGTCACCCTGTGTTTCCACACCTTGAGCAAGGGCAAAAGTACCCTTCCAAAAGTCTGGGTTCCATAAATTGTCATCCATCATGGATGGTGCTTATTTAATTATTATTTCCCAGACCTGTTGCAGTTCTTTCTCCTCCACCCTACCGAACCTACTTCTAACTAGGACTCATAACGCCCTCACCTGGGGTTCCTTTAGACGTGAGGGGATGGTATCCATGTAAGAAGGTGCACTTACCCAGATTCCTCAATTTTCTTGGAGCAGAAGGGGGAAATAATACATGGGAATTTCTCCAAGAAGAAGTCTGAGCTGAAGGGACAGCTCACGACCAAGTCACCGAAGCAAATGCGGTGCTGCGCTATTCAGGAGTCTCAGGAGCAGAGACAAGTGACTATCAATTCAGAGATAATGGGAGCTCTGGTGAGGTGCTTCTCCAAGAAGGGCCCACAGTTGGACGCCATCTGTTGTAACTGTTTAGTTTGGGTCTAGGCCTATTGTCACTGTTTGACTAGGCCTCAACCTGTGGGTCTTTGTCCCTTCTGGAGTGGGTAAGGTCGACAAGGTAACCAATGCCCTAGGGAGAGCAATTTCAAGACCAGTCTCAAATTTATTGAAGAATTACAGCACTTTTATAGTAGAGGGGAGTCTGAGAACAAAGAACCGGTAGTGTAACATGATAATCTGTAAGGATGGTCCAATTAGGAGTCACACAGTTCACCAAAGGGAGGAGGGAGAAAGGAGGACTAGCAAAGCTCACCTGGGGCAATGGCCATGGTCGGGTCAGGTCACTTGGGAGTTTTCTCCACAAGCATGAACAATCCTGAGTGTTCAATCAAGGATTTTACCTTTCTGCAGCCTGAGAGCATATACCTCAGTGGCTTCTTTCTGCATCCCCACAGCATGCTAAAGAAATCTGTCCATTCAAACTGTGTCTATTGGCTACAAATAAATAAAAATTTAAGTATGAACAAGATGACAGAGAGTAGAATTCCCAAGTTGTCAATTGTCCCATCTTTGGCTTGATGCCTCTGCATAATTATTAATGACTTTCATATTTACTGGTAATTTCAAGTCATTTTTCATGAAACTAGACAACTGCGAAAGCAACTTTTAGTTGAAGGTTGAACTCTTTAAAATACTTATGCTGAAGGCAACTATGTGCATAAATAGGAACATACTTTTGTGGTATTGATCATAATACAGAGGGCATTTTTCATCAGTTACTCCAAGCTTTGAAAATACCTAACTTTAAAAATGCAAAAGAAAACCCTTTCTATACTCAAGTTCAGCAAATTGATTTGAATATTTTCATACTCTTTTAAAAGCAAAAAGGAATATGATACACATTATTGAATAATCTTACCCCAAAGCACCCAGTCAAAAATTGGCACTTGTGCTTACTTTTTCTTTATATCTATAGTAACTTCAACAATAATATAGAGTTAAACCATCATCATATAAAAAGTTTCTATGGTGTTTATAATAGGATGCTAGTTAATTAAAAATTAGCTTCATGTATATAGATAAACATCATTGAATTAAAAGAAAAATAATGGTAAGGACATTTAAAGAAATATTTCCAGTCCTGCAAATAATTTTATCTTCCACTATGCATGAAAACATATACTGTGGCACATATTTTTTCACACTGTCTTTGCCCTTGAAAAGGAAGTAGTCTAACCTGAGAAAAAGCAGTTCTATCTTAAATCCTTAAGCTTCAGCTGAAATGAAAGGTGAGGATTAAGGGAATTTTAAATAAATACATTACATGTAAACAGGTCACTTGATTAATTCAGTTCATATAATGGTGCATATTCTCCAGATATTTTTACCTTACACTCTCATTAAGAGCAAGGGTTCAAAGCTAGTCAGGATAGGCTTTCAAGTCAGGATCCTTCCCTTACTCTCTATAGCATCGGAAAATTACCTATTCACTATTGTTGTGAGAATTGTATGATATTATGCTTGTAAAACACAATACAAGTAAAGAGATAACATTCAACATTGGTGTTATTTTAATTAAATTATAGTTTGTTTTATGGGAGGGGAATATAATGTAAGGGATGACAATTTCAGAATGAGTTTCATCGATACGGTGATTTTCTGCATATTTGCTCTGATCTTCATTTTTAGTCAATGTAAACTTTAGGTTATTTATGAATTCTCTTCTTCTGCTACCCACTTTTGAGATATATATGTTAATCTTGAATGGGATGTATTAGTTTCTTTTCCAGAGACAATGGACTACATCTCCTTGGTGACAAGTGCAAATGAGGATTCTTTCCCTATCCTTTTGGAAGAAATTTCACCGTTTTAGCTTTCCTATCAAAAAGTTAAACTCAAACTGGTTGTTCATTCACACATCTGCTTAATCAATGTTGTGGATCTGACAGGGTTGGTTATGGATCAATTGTAAGCACCTGGTATTGACAAGTTCATTTTTCTGCTTGTTATGTTCACAAGCCCAGAAGCTTCATAGGGAGTGCATTGGGTAAATCAATGATAATAATGGTAGTGACAACATTGAAGAGTCTTCTGTTGCTTTCTTAATCTTCGGGAAAGTAAAATTCTGCAGAAAAATTATGTGCTTCAAATTCCAGCCATTACCTAATATTACATTTTTGCTCTATACATCTTTGGTGGAAAAAAATATAAGAAGAATACATTCACTTTAGGATAAGTTTTTGCTGAAGCCAATAAAAAGTACACTAATTTTATTCTGATTGTTCATGCATTTCTGAGTAAACTTTGACCAATTAGCCTGATGTCGACAGTGATTTTGTTCTTTGAAAAATATATATACACTTCTATAACTACAATGCAAATGAACAAGCACAAAGTTTCAAAATCTTTTTGAAGAAGGATGCTGTGGTACATGCTAGTATTCTCAGTACTCAGGTAGCCAAGGCAGAAGTATTCTCTTTGGTCCAGGAATTCAAGGTAAGCCAGCAATGCAATAAAACCTTCACTCAAAAAATATTTTTGTTTGGCATCAATATATTAACTCACAGGGTTATGAAGGAGATTGGCACTCAGTTACAGGTAAATATTAACACCCATTCTGGTTAGCACTTGCTAACCAGAAATATAATAGCTTACTATATAAGGGGAGAAATTAATCAGGAAACAACTGTATAATAATAACCCTTAGTATCCTATAGTATACAAATCTCCGTGGAGTGGGTATCTGTAGTAGGTACATTGTGGTATAGCTTATCTGCTACAGTAAATTTTATAAAGATCATAAATCCATTAGAGGACCTGATAAAGTCTATAGACAAGAGGCCCCCTAATTTGTATAATTTCAGTAGCATTACGAACTCTTGCAACCTTATCCGTATGGCCTAAGTTAATGAAAGATAATGTGCTAGGCCTTTATGAAAGAGTGCAATATGGATAAGCAGTGAGGAAAAAAATACTCCTATGAATTTGCTATTTTCTAAACAAAATTAGATTTAAAGCTCCTTGAGTTTAGGGAAAATTTTGTAAGGAAATTCTGTCCTCCTCCCAATATCAGATATGTTAAATCATAACCCCCAGTATCTCAGAAAGTGCCCATATTTGGAGATAGATAAGTTAAAATGTGGTCATTAGAATAGTCCTTGATCCAATAGGATTGGTATACTTAGAAGAAGAGAAAACTAGATACAGGAATGTACATAGGGACCACAATATGTAGAAACAGGGGAAAGAATAGTGAACTAGAAGCCAAGAGAAGGGGCCATAGAAGAAATCGGTTGGTGACACCTTCATCTTTGACTTGCAAATTCCAAAACTGTGACAAAGTAAATGTATGTTGTTTACCCTCCTCCATCACACCCTGGTATATAGTACATTGACATGTCAGCCCTAGTAAACTAACTGAAAGAATAAAGACTAAAATGTCTGTTCCATCTTCTCACTTCTCATTGACCAGACTCCATGGTACCAAAACACATTGTATTGGTAAGGAACATTAAGGAGAGAACGTATAAGTAATATTCAAAATCTCACTTCTTCCAGATAAATGTCTATAAAAAATAGCATTTTATTCTTTAGGTCCACATTCTCTGCACCTTTTCAGGTGACAACATCAAGAACTAGTGGAAAGAACATAAATCTTCCATAAACTAGATGATATGAAATTAAGCAGTGAAAGTGTTTTTCTGCTGCTTCATCTGTGAAAGAAAAAATAAAAATACAGGACTGCATTAAAAATGAGAGAATGCATATAATACTTCCAGCTTCATCTTTCACATGCTATAGAAGCCCCCAGACCATCACTGCTATTACTATATATATTAATACAGCAAATTATACATGGCCTTATGGCTAGCTACCATCTTGTACCCTGAACACCTCTTTTATGTGATGTTTTTCAACCATATTGACAAATTTGCATAAATTATGATGAGAGGAAAAGATATAACAAGTGAAGTGAAGATTTAACTTTTGATTTCTTCTGTAGGGCTAGTTATAAAACCTAAATTTTCATAGAAAAGAAAGGTATTTCTTTAACAGTAATGCAAACAATGATTATTTTATTCAGCTGAGAATATTACATGCTAATAATAATATCACTGCTCAGCAATATTATTTTCATTATTTATATATTAGAGCACAAAAATAGAAATATTCACAAAATAATTTTCAAACAATTATGTAATGTCTTTTTATTCAGACTCTCAAAGACATACATCCATGTGTAGAATCAAGACTGGAGAGAAGAATACTTTTAACATCTGATCCATTCTTATTAAGATATGCTTTGGTAGAATCATTTCAAAGTGATTTCACTATTACTATAGAACAATTAATTCATTAAAATTGTTTTAATTACAGTTACAGTAAGTGAAACTGGCTTTATTATTTCATGGTGAAATAAACTACTTAGATAAAGATCAGAAAATAATTTTTAATTTTATTCAATTAAATCACTTGTGGGTACATATATATGTGCATCTCTGGATTTATGTAATATGAGTACATGAAATAACACAATTTCATTCTGGGAGTACATAACATTTTGCATTTACAATCAGCATTTCTCCCTTCTTCAAAATCTCAAAGGTCTGATACAGGCCTTGAGTACATACATTCTTTCTCAACACAGACAACTGGAAGCAGAAAAGCATAAGTTTTAAAATCAAGGAAAATAGAACTCTGCCTTTACCCATAAAATCATTCTATACTATCGCTAATTATTATAAATCATTTCAATTATTCTAAAAATTGTTACCACTATAAAACTGTGAAGCATCTCAGCTGACCTGAACATATGCCACTTATAATTCTATTTCACTACATGTAGCATTTGAGATTTAAGTACTTACGTTGTTTGCACAAATTAAAGAAAACCAGGCCGCTACAGGGGAAAGAAAAAGGAAAGAAGAGAAGAAGGGTTAAAAGAAGGGTAGATATACAAAGCAGGGAGAGGGCTTCTCAGTGAGATGGGTAATTAAGGCAACTCACTGAAGCTTAACACTGAAAGGAACTGCGGCGTGTGCACGCACATACACACACACACACACACACACACACATTTACAGAGGGGAAGAGAGAGAGAAATAGAGAGAGAGAGAGACCAAAGTCAGAAAATTGGAAATAACAAATAATACATTCGAGAAGTGCCAGCCAGCCTGGGTGCCAGTGTGCCTGTCAGTGGTGCTCGCGAAAGACAGGGGCAGAACAGGCAAAGGTGACAGGTTAGCCAGCAGATAAAGAAATTTAAAAAATTAAAGAATTCATTTGTGGTAACCTGTGGATTAGAGATGATTTTAACAGGCACAGAGTCAGTAGGCAAAGTGAATCAGGGAAAGCAAATCTAAAAATAACTCTCCTCCCCAGAAAGGAAAGTGTTGTGGGCCCCATAAATGGCCACCTGGCTCCTGAGGAAAGCCACCATGACAGCACTCCCGCAGCTCCTGCCACCAAAGAAACCTGCCTCCTTTGCACTCCCACCAACTACAAAAGCACCATCCCTGGAAGACAGGAGATTGTGAACACTTGCAGTGGACGAGAGAAAAAAAAAAAAAAAGGTGCTTGAACTAAAGACACTGAAATAGGCAACAGAAAATTTTGCCTCAACCATTTAGGCTCTGAATCCCAAGGAAGAAATCACCTATTGTTGCTCATACTACAGTGGTCACACAGGAGCATCTGCACTCCAGGGCAGATACCCAGTGCTTCATATAAATAGTGGTGATGGTAAAAAATGTGAAGGTTTTTCCCTATACCCTAAATTTGGATTTTATTAGAGACCATAAAAATTAGATATTCTGCAGAGACCAGCAGTTCCCTACCAATAGGGGGTGTGGAGCAATTCTCAAATATCCACTCACAGAATTCCAAATTTCAATTCACACTAAACCCCAATTAACAGAATCTCTAATTAGAAATCTATTATATTCCCACCACAGAAACATACCATTTTTTAGTACCCAAATTGAGTTACCTCACCATAGACCAGGAGGCTGGAAGCTGAGGTGTACTACAATTGGTTTTGCCTCCAAGCCACAAAGGTTGGCAGCTAAGTGAAAAATACAAAGGCATTGGGCTTAACAACCCTGATCCTCAACCCAAAGATTGCAAAGCCAAAAACAAATATGGAAAATTAAAATTCATCCCTGCCAATAATTTTGATCATATCAGCTGAAATATGTCCTTTCTCACCAAGATTTTCTTTCTTAGTTTTTCTTTTCTCATGTTATTCCTTTTCTTTTCCTTATACTCCAAATTTTAACATACTCTCTTTCTTCTTTGTTTTATTTTAACTATTACTTAAATTTAAATTTTTTCATACATCATTTTATTGTACTACTTTTTACTTTTTTCCAGTATGTATGATTTTCTGTGTGTATATATGTGGGTGTGTATGTGTGGGTGTGTATGTACTCACTGGGTGGGTAGGTTAAAAATATGTATATTCATGTAATTTAGCTGTCACATTAATTGCTTCCTTCTGCACCTGTTTATTATTTAGCCTTGACTTGTCTTAGGTGAGGTTCAATTATATGTGAATTCAAGTTGTTTTGATCTCACAGTTGAAGGTTGTTCCTCACTTAGGATCTGGTCCCTCTTCTTTCCCCTTCATCACTCTCTTCTATTAATAGCCAAATTTTCTTGTTCCCATGTCCTCTCTTTATTTTACTACTTTCAGTAAATTCCTTATTTCTTCTTTACAGCAGGCATCAGCTACTCATCACCTGCCTCTCCTCTGATCACTTTTTGAAAAATATTTCAGACTTTCACTCATCTTCCCACCCTATTTTCTCCTTACTTAAGAAACTGTAACACCACTAAATAACAGAATTACATAGTTTATATAATTTATACCCCATTCATGATGTGATTATTAACATTGCAGATGACATAGTAGACAACTGATTTTGAATGCCTGATCTAGTCCACAGTTTTGTATTGCTTGTACTGATGTTAAATGCTGACCCCACAATTCCTGCACAGATGGCAAAGAGTACTATAAAAGTCAGAGTAGACACCAAACATTTACCTCAAAACTACATATCATTGATTGTATCATTTAATTCTATAGTTTCTTTGTTAATTCTTTGTTTGGAAGATCTATCCAGTGGTGAGAGAGGTGTGTTAAAGTCACACAGTATTATTGTGTTGTGGTCTATTTGATTCTTGAAATTGAGAAGGGTTTGTTTGATGTATGCAGATGCTCCATTATTTGGGGCATATATATTTATGTTTGTTATGTCTTGTTGGTGCATGTTTCCCTTAAGCACTATGAAATGTCTTTCTTTATCCCTTCTGACTAACTTTAGTTTGAAGTCCACTTTGTCTGATATGAGGGTGGAAACCCCTGCTTGTTTACACAATTCATGCAAGTAATATGTTTTTTCCCAACCTTTCACCTTCAGTCTGTAGCTGTCCTTTCCTAGCAGGTGAGTCTCTTGAAGAGAGCATATTGTTGGGTCTGTTTTTGAATCCAACCTACCAGTCTATGTCTTTTGATCCATGAGTTTAGGCCATTAATATTCAGGTTTATTATTGAGATATGATTTGTATTCCCAGTCATTTTGGTATATTTTGTGCTTTTAACTTGACTTACTTTCTCCTTTGATTGACCTTTCCTTTAGTGTAGTTCCTTCCCTTGCTTGTTTACCTTTTTTATTTCCTCTTCATGGAATATTTTGCTGAGAATGTTCTGTAGCGCAGATTTTCTAATTGTGAATTCTTTTAACTATTGTTCATCATGGAAATTTTTTATTTCAATTTCAAATTTGAAGGTTAATTTTGATGGATATAAAATTCTTGATTGACATCCATTGTCTTTCAGAGCTTGATATATGTTATTCCAGGATCTCCTGGCATTGAGGGTCTGGGTTGAGAAGTCAGCTGAGATCCAAATTGGTTTCCCTCTATATGTAATTTATTTATTTTTTCTCTCACAGTCTTTAAAATTCTATCCTTATTCTGTATGTTAGTCGTTCTTATTACAATGTACCTTGGTGTGGGTCTGCTGTAATTTTGTACATTTGGGGTCCTGTAAGTCTCTTGTACTTGATTTTCTATTCATTATTTAGATTTAGAAAGTTTGCTCATATTATGTCATTGAAAAGATTGTGCATTCCTTTGGTTTGTATCTCCACAACTTCATCTATTCAGAGAGATCTTAAATTTGGTCTTTTTATGTTATCCCATATTTCTTGGAAGTTTTGTTCATGGTTTCTTACCATCTTCTCTGTGCCATCAACTTTATTTTCAAGAGGATATATTTTGTCTTCATTGTCTGAGGTTCCATCTTCTAAGTGGTCTAGTCTGTTGTGACACTTTCCATTGAATTTTTAATTTGGTTTATTGTTTCTTTCATGTCGAGGATTACTGCTTGATTCCTTTTTGTAATCTCTGTCTCTTTATTGAAGTAATATTCCACGTCCTGTATTTTCTCTCCAATACCATCCTTTATTTCAATGAATCTTACTATGTATTTTCTAAATTCCATCTCTGACATTTCTTCTACTGTGTTGTCTATGGATTCCGTTGTTGGAACATCTTGGTTTGTTTGAGGCACTTTGTTCTCTTGTTTTTTCATGTTGTTTGTGTGTTTCTCATCTAGCAGTATGGAGTTGAGGCAGTACAAATTCTACCCTGTAGTCTTTTAGTGTTCCTGAAGGCTTCTAGTACCTCACCTTTAAGGGGGAGACCAATATTAACAGTATCCAATGCCAAAAATATACTACCTTAAACCAAATGGCTCCTCTTAAGATGTTTACAGTTTTGTCACAATAGACAGAAATGAAGTGTTCAATTACTGTCAACAATATAAACAGTAAGTTTGCTAAAAGAGTTTACTCTTTTAAATGATGTACAATGAGGGAACAGAAATAGTGTAAGATGTGATGTTTATAAGGGAGAGGGTGAGAAGATAGAGGTAAAAATTTATACTAAGAGTGAAGGAGGAATTAATAGAGGATGACTGTTAGTATGAGATAAGTGAGAAAGAATCTAGGGAAACAGGTAGGTGAGAGAAAAAATATGTACACTTTTTTTAAAAAAAAAAGTAAAAATATAGGAATACACAACAAAACTGTCATATATGATTCAGACATCCCATTTCTCAATAAATCGATGCATATATTTGGATTCAAAGATGGTAGAGGTGTGAGAAAGAGGGCAAAATAAAGGGAGGGAGGAAAGTCTCAATGGAAAATTGAATGATTGCTTCCATTGGCTTTCAAAAATGTTCTCACTTCCCTTCTACTCCGATAGGTGGGGTTGTCTCAAGTTTGATGTTAGCTCCAGTCCAGACCTGTTAGGTGGGTAAGCCAATAGCAAGATGCCCTCTTACAGTCTTCCCACCTATTGTAGTTGGCCCCTTCGGTCCCTGTATGCTTCAGGACTCCCTGAGCTGGAGAGAGCCCAGTTTTCTCCAATTTCTTCAACCTGTGCTCTGCCCCAGGGAACTGCCATTAGTCTCTAGATTTACACAGGCTTGCTAGACCCAGAGTGCCCATGCAAACCCAGCTGAAATCTGATAGACCTGGGCTTCAGCTTCCCCAGACCCTGTTTTGCTACAGTCCCAAAATCTCAATGCCCTTTCAACTTACAGAGAGATCACCAGGCATGTGCTCACACAAAGGAGTGACCCTGGAAAGAGGCAGCCAGATGGCAGCCACTACCACAGCAAGCAGAAAGACTTCAGCTGCAACTAGACCTGCAGGTACCTCAATGTATCTAACTGCAGGCCCTGGCCAGAATCTCCAGAGGGAGGTTGCCACCTTCAGAGATGGCGGCAGCTGCCACTGTGGCAAACCTGCTGGCCCTGGCTGCTGCCTCAAAATGGTGGCAGCAATGTGTAACCAAACCTGTGGGTACTGTGACAATGGACTTCCAGTCAACAGTGGGCAGCAAGCAAACTGCTGGCGGTCTGCAGGCTTATGGTGGATGCTTGGCAGGTGGGTGTTGGGCAGTGGGCAATGGGTAGGTGAAAGGTGGGCAAACGGGCAAATGGCAGATGATAGACAGCAGTGAATGAGCAATCTGCACTCAAAAAGTAGGTGATATGCTGGTAGAGGGCAGGCGACTGCAATGGACAAATGGGGTAAACAGCAGGGGATCAGTGGGCAAGGAGGTCTGCCTCACGGAGAAACAGTATTTCCTCTGCTTGAATCCTGAGATACGGAGTGACAAGGAATGCATCCTCCCGGTAGTCTGCCATCTTCCTCTTTTCAAAACTACCTATCTATGACTGACATTAATGCTACTCCTGGCTCTGCCTTCCATCTAAGAGGGGCTTGGTGACAATTCAGGACCTCAGAGTAGAGATTCAACTGCCAAGAAACACTCAGAACTCAGCCAAGCAACAATGAATCTCATCCCACACATAATCTAGCCCCACCTGAACCTAAAGATTGCTTCAAATCATAGAATTGTAGAGACAAAATTTCCAAATAAAAAACCAGCCTCCAAGGAGAAACAACCATAGAAGAACTTCAGGTCCCATCCCTCTACATCTACTCATATATTAAAAACAGAAAGAAATCATTACATAAAAAAGGACACGTATATGGAAGAGGAAAGGGAATCCACCTCAATTGATGTGCAAGTCCAGGACCTATGAAAACATGGGAAAACAGGCAAATATATATCTCCCCCAAATTCACAATCCCTTGACAAACAATCCTACAGATATGGAAGAGGATGAAATTTCAGGGAAGGGGCATGAAAAACTGATTATTAAAATATTTAATGAAGTAAAAGAAAATATAAGGAATGAATTAAAAGGGCAAATACAGGAGATGAAAGACCATTTTAACAAAGAAAGAGGAATATTAAAAAGAAACCAACCAGAAATACTAGAAGTAAAAGACGCAAGGAATCAAATTAAAAATTTATACAAAAGCATCACCAACAGATTAAATTGTGGAGAAAATAGTATTTCAGTGCTAGAAGGCATGACACATGAATTTAAATACACAGAATACAATCAAGGGAAAAATAATAGATCATGATTAGAATATACAAGCACTCTGGGACAATATCAGGAGACCAAAACAGGATCATTGAGCCACCATATGACCCAGCTATCCCAACTCCTTCACGTTTATCCAAAAGTTCTAAAATCAGCACACTCTAGTAATATAGCCATTACAATGCTTATAACAGCACAATTCACAATATCCAAATTATGGAATCAACCCAGATGCCTGTCAATAGATGAATGGATCATGAAAATATGGCATATATGTATATACAATGGAGTTTTACTCTGCCATAAAAAGGAATGGAACTAGTATTTGCTGTTAAATGCATGGAAATGGAGAAATTTATGCTAAGTGAAATAAAACATACTCAGAAAATCAAGGGTCAAATATTTTCTTTCACTGTGGAAGTTAGAGCAAAATAAGGGAATAAAGTCAGTGGGGGAGGAGTTAGTAGATCATAAAGTAAGAGGTAAGATCAGTGGAGTAATAGGGAAAATCAGTGGAGTAGAAGAAGAGAGTAGGAGAACTAGGGGGTGGGAGGAAGAAAGGGAAAAAGGAAAGAAATATGGAATGCATCAAACAAAATGATGTTATACATATATACATGTACCAAACTGAATTTCACCATTATGTACATGTAGAAAGTATCAATCAAATATAAATGAATAAAGGAGTGCAAAGAAGATCAGTTGAGTAGAGAAGGGAGAAGAGGGTAGGGGAGGAGGTGAGGAGAAAAGGGATGATTGGGATTCAAATAAAATCTTGTGTATATACTTTTGTCCAAAGAAACCAAAATACTATGTATAATGCTCTAAAAAAATGAAGAAATTTAAGCATCAAAATATATTCTAACAAATAATAATAAAGCACTATTATCATAAGGGTATTCAAAACTCTTTTAATCTAGTATTGTTGGATATTTTTGATATTTCTGCCAGCTTTAATCTGCTATTGTGATTTTCTAGTGAACTTTTCATTTTAAGACTGTAGGTTACCACTATGGGGACAAGGACAGATGTACTCCTGAGACTGATAGATTAAGCATCCTGAGCAACAAGTGAAAAATGGTCCCTTGATGGATAAGGGGTTTTCCAGAGCTACCTCACAGAATCAGAACTGAGAAAATATTCAACCAGACCACAGTTTGATCAAAAATGTTTACTTATGCATGCCTCTCACACCCTGCCCCAATTCTTCCTTATTTAAGCCTAAAACTCGTGTGAATGTCATCACCCTGAAGACAGATGGAAAATCCTGGCTTCCCTGGTTATTCTTCAGTGCCTTTCAGAAATCTCTAAGTGCATTTGTATCACATCCTGATAATCCATGTCCTGGAACTATAAGCACCAGTATCTTCTTTCTGTCATTTGAGACACATCACACTATAGTCCCCCTCCCCTTTGCAAGTATTCACTCTGAAATGACATTGACACCTGGAAGCTGTGCCCAATTGCTTCCATGCTAATGGTTTGATGCCATTCCAGATCTCTTTGAGTGTCACCTTGGACAGACTATTCTCCAAGATCACTGAACAGTCTCTTATGTGGATGCACCATTTTTGGTTTATTACTATTACTTTATGCTCAAGCGATTTTCTTTGATTTACTTTTGCAAATATCTATTTTACTTTAGTTTAGTTTTGCTTATCCTGTTTTTGTGTTTAGGTTTTGTGTTTTGCAGTAAACTGATTGATTCAGAAACTGCCTTGGTTTTACTTTCCTTGTCATTTGATTAGAGAATAAAGAATTTGCCCCTCTTGGAAGAATTTTAATCCTTGAGGTTAAAATTGTTGACAAGTATCAGGGAATTAGATCACCCTTCTCAGTGCAGTCTGACAAAGTTATTTCATTAAATTTAGAAAGAAAAGTTCTTCAATAATTTTCTGTGAATATGATTTATATAATTTTGGCATGATAGTTCAATTGATACCTAGCTATGACTTTAACCTGACAATGCTGTGATAGTAATACATATTAGCTTTAAGAGAGGGATTGTATTTTGAAGAATTTCTATTCTTTACCTTAATATTTTCTTGATTAATTTACTTGTTTGCTGTTAACTTTACCACTCTATGGAAGACTTCACAAGGCCATACACTAAAGCATCTGGGGTATTTTCTTCTATGGTGCCCCTAGAACTAAGCAGATCTCTGGCACATTGTAGATACCAAATAAACACACTGAATGAGTAAGTAGTTCAAATGACTTATCCCTTAAATAAGAATATGTAGCCAGAAAAAACAAGCACTTTAATTTCTAGCCATACATTCAGTGAATATAAATGTATGGGTAGTTTTGTTAATATTATATATAATTTCCATTTAAAATATACTTTTCCATCTTTTGAATGCATGGCACCACAAACACACTGCTAGAATTGCTCCTCAAATATTTTAACACATATAAACAAAAATGCAGTGTTATTGGGAAAATGTTTTACTTTATCCAATAAATAAAAACATGTTTTAGTTTTTATTTTCCCATATATTGCAGTTAAGCACATTTTATACATGTATACTTTTTAAGTCTTTGCTTTAGGATATGTATTAAGTGCACCACAATCACATTACGCTACCACCTTCTTCAGGCAGATAATAAAAAATTGTACTTCATGTCATGTGTACTCACTGACTAAATAGCAATTATAAATAATTACCTCTGGATTAACTGTTCAGATGGCATTGAGAATGTAAGTATTTTCACATGTTATCTTATTCTGACTGGAATACCTATTTTTCATTCTATCTTTGTCTGACTTTGAACCTGAGCCACTGAAGTAAACACCACAAATAATTTACTGCTGTTTATTTTTCCCCAACCATTTGCCATTTATGCTACACCTTTCATTTTATTTTATTTGTATTTTTCTTTTATTGTTATTTAGCCTGAGTAAATTTGTTACTAAATTTATCTTTCAATTGATAAACTAACACATGTGGGTTTCTCTCTGGGGGATTCACTTTTCATTTTTTCTTCATCATATTTCTACACATTAATCGGTTCCAACCATTTAACTTCACTACAACATCACTTTCAAGGCAAACAGTAACTCAAGTCCTAATAACACATAATACTGTGTGGAAAATTGCAAAACAAAAATCTAAAAATCTGAAACATTTTATATCATGTGAAGCTACAGTTAGCAGAAATAGAGAAAAGGGACTTTGTTCAAATAATCTTCAAACATATAATGAAGCATCTAGTTTGGGTGAAGAGTCTTATAATTTCTTTTTCAGGAAGTGGGAAGAAATTTAATCACCATTACAAATAATCAGTTGTTCTATGATAAGCAGTGAATAAAGGCCCAGTGGAACAATGCAGTTAATGTAAGAGCAAGGTTGAAATGGTTTGGATCAATTTTCACGTGAGTACATTTCTAAGCTTCATATTTTCTTTTTTAAGATTTTGTCATCTCAAGTACTGTATAAAATATAGTCTTGTTTTGGCAATGGACATGTGAAATTAGCAAAAAAAAAACTTTGAAAATAAGAACTGGAAGCACTTTTAATAATGAGATGGATCTTTAGGAATAAGGAACAACAGAAAGTCAAGTTAATTTTGGTATAAATTATATAATAGTCATTAAGTTAACAGCATAGTAATTCTTTTGTGAGAAGAGGGTGTAACTCTACCAATAGAATATTTCTTTTGGAGAGGAACAGGAATCCTGTTATATTACTCTTTGGGCTCTGATCAATTTTTCTGATCCTAAGTCCTTTGTAAAATATAGGATCCAGTTAAATGGCTTACCATTGCAAATAGTAATAAAAAATCTCATCTAACTAGAAGTTTTTGACATGTTCACAGCAGTTTTTAATGTCTTAAAAATATGTTTCCTCAGGAAATATGTATTTACCATTTAGAATGTGTGGAACATGAAAAACAAGATCTTGCAGTATTGGTCACAGTTTCTGTGAAACTGAAGTAACTCTAATGAATGCTGTTCAAACTATTGTTTGTGCCTAACAGAACTTGAATGCTGCTGGTGAAACTATTTCTCTATGAAAAATTACACTACCCTGTACAGGAATGAGGGGAGGCTGAGATCTCCTAGCTTTCCCTTTCCACAACATTCACATCCTTCTCATAACCATGTTCAGGGAAATCCTTAGGGGTAATGATACCCTACACTTGATCCCAGTGTATATAAGTCACTAAAGTTAGTGTAAGTAACCCAAAATATTTCTCAATCCTCAGGCTTCCATTGCTATAAATCACCTCATCTCATTTCATCTTTCAGCCCTCCTTAATTCCCCAAATCCTTTGAATGAAGTCCTGGAGTACCTTTCCACTTCATTTAGAGTAAAAGATAAAATACATATTAATTGTTTATTAAGGCCCTGTATTATTTGTCTTTTACCACAACTGTCTAACATCATCTGCTATCTCTTCAGTTCAAATAATCAAACTGCATTGTCTTTTTTGCTGCTTCTTGAATGCAACTGATACATGTCTTTCTTGCGTTCTTCCACTTGTTATTCTTTCTCTCTATCTCTTATCTCTCTGGAATACTCTTCACCCAATTATATGCATGAGTTGTTCCCTTACTTCCTTTTGACCTCTAATGTCAACTTATGAGGGAGGTGGCCACTTTACACATACATTAACAACACATAAATTACTCATTAGGGCACTTCTTATCCCTCATTGTTTTATTAGTCCTAACAGCATTTGTTGCCAAATAGCATTTTATATTTCTACTTTAAATATATATAAAAAATATTTATATTTATTTATTTATCTCCATCTCTTCCATTGCAATGCAATCCCTATAACATAATTTTAGTTTCCTTTTTCATTGTTCTATCTCCAGTGCCTTAACATTTTTCTAAAACAGAAATTGGTTCATTTATATTTGCTGAATAAATGATTAAATTTTCACTATTCAAAAATCATGTTCCACCAAGAGGACTCATTCCCTTAAATTTTCAGTCTGCCACTGTTGCATTATTTCACATTCCAAACATTAAATAATGCTTCTGCATTCTGTATTTCATTCTTCTTGTCCTTACACATTCTCCCCAATCAACATTTGCTCATCCTAATTCTGAGTCTCTCTGGGATTACCTCAATGACTTTATGGCAAAGTATTCCAAATTTTAGACTGAAATGCCATTAATGACAGAAGAGAATAAATTTCCATTCATTGAATATTTAAGGAGGCAGAGAAAATATCACTCTATGAATGTAAATGGGATTTGAAAGTTTTATTGTTGTAATTTAATGCTATTGTTGCTTTCTATGACATAATATCTTTATTGTACATGAAAATAATGTGTTAATTATTTTTTTCAATTGAAATGCTTGATTTCTCTTCCAAGACAATATTGAAAAAAATTCTGTTTCTATGACTTATAACAATAATAGTAATAATGATTAGCTAAGCACTAGTCACTATATACTGTTTGACATACATTTTTAATTTTTAGTAAAACATTTTGAAGGAAGTAGTCGGAGAATAGTAAAATGATGAGCTCATGGGAAAATTTAAAATCTTGATTTGAATTCAAAACTTTAACTTCAAAACCGGGCTCTTAAACCCATATGTTCTATGTATTTAATTTGCTTTATAAATTTAAGTATTCCTGGTCACCTCCATACTGAAAGTAATCACACTTCAGTTGTAAGACAAAAATTTGCATTTGAATGATATCCTTCTGGAGAACTGGTACCATACCTCAAATATGAAATTCTAAAGGCAGAAATTTCAGAAGCTATTGATGATAGATGAAAATATGCAGAAAGTCTCCAAAGCATACCCGAGATTGGCTGGAAACTCTCTCATGTACTGACTCATTTGAATTATCTGTCTACTGATGTGGGATTTTAAAAACCTTAAAGAACAAGCACCTATGATATATATTTAAATACAAATTTGTAAATAATGGTGTATGGGAGATATTGTGTATGTGTGTTCTAATTTGTGGGATTTTCATTTTAAGTCAATGATATAAAACATGATTGCTTATTGAAGGAATATATACAGTTTGCATGTTCTTGTATTTGTACATATTGCCAAACTGCTTATCAGAATTATTGTGCTATTTTTTACACTCACTGATGATTAACATGAGTAGTATTCTCCAAAATGAGGGTCTTTTCCCATTGTTGTCTTATTTCATTTACTTGAAAATTTTGCCTGAGCTTATAAAATAGCATAATTCCAGTAATAGTATTTTGCATACCATATAAATTTAAACTTGAAAGAAATTTAATCATATATCAAAATTTTTAAAATTTCAACATGTATCATCATACTATAAATACAAAAATCCTTTGTCAACTTATAAGGTCTATAAAAGCAACAAGTTGGGTTACTTTTCAAATTATGTTTTTTTAAAATAAAAGCCAGCCATGTGTTGACCAGTATTTTCATTTATCTACATTACCTATGGGATACAGCATAAACTTGTCAGTATGGCATCTGAGACCTTAAAAGTGATCCTTCCATCTTCTCCCACTAAGACACAATACAAATCTAACTTTCTGCAATTTATATAAGATATTTCCACATGAAAGTCAAATGCATGTACAAGTCAAGCAAACGATGTAAACAAGCAAATTATGACAAGTTCCCAGGTAGAATCATTTTTCTAATTTGCAAAATGGGTTTATGGGTTAAAGTCAGACACCAATTATTATCATTCTCATTTATATTTGCCAAAGTTAAATGTCAAAAATATGTTTTCATTGTTCCAATCTGCATTTATTTAACTTTATTGTTTTTAGACATTTTCATGTGCTTATTTATAACAATAATTTTGACACTTTCTTGGTTATAGTTATTGTTCATTTTTTGGATGGTATGATTTTTTTCATTAATTCCAAAGTCTTTTATGTTGAATCCTCTTCTTCTTGCTATTTGCTTTGCAAACATTTTCCAAAGTCTTACATTTAAGTCTTTCAATATAGGCTATTCTTTTTTTATTTTGTATATGAAGAGCTTTAATTGTTGTGTTTTTAAATTCCTCTTCTATAATGTGTGTCATACTCATAAAATCCTTATTCATTACAAATATCCACACAAAGGTGTGCATATATTATTCTAATATTGGTCACTGTTTCCTCTGACATTTGAAGATCTAGAATTTATTTGGTTTATGGTATTTAATATGAAAAAAATGGTTAAAATTGGTTTTTGATGTTGAAAATTCTATAATCCATTCAGTATTTAGCTTATGATGGTAGAATTGGGTCTAAAGAAAATATTATTCATGGTACATAATAGAGCTTTATTACAAGGGAATATATATCAAAAACTGAAATAATATTGGGAAACCTAACTTTCCTATATATATATATATACATATATATATACATATATATATATGAACATAGCACAGTAAATCTCATCATTATGCACATCCAAAAGAAATTAATTTAAAAGATATATATGTAAATAGCAGAAAGATCAGTAGAGAGAATGGAACAAGGGAAAGGAGGAGAGGAGAGAAAGGAAGAAAGTGCTAGAATTTTCAAATATTATTTTAGATTAAAAATTTCTATCGGTATGCTTTAATTACATCTTTTTGTATTTGAGAATTTTCCTCATTAAAAAACTATTGATCTTACATGTCAACATTATATATATCTATATACAAAATTGAATAAGATAGAAATGGGAAAACAGCTGGCTTTATGGAACATGGAGCATTTCTTTACCATTTTTCTTCTATGCCCAGAAACCCATCATTCTTCACTTTCACCAGCACATTTTCCCCTAAACCTATGTGTAATAACCCTGTATGTCATCACTTATGCAGTATCCAAACCAATGACTACTTAATCTGGCCAATCTTTCCATTCTCATTTAGAATTTATTCTAACTAATGAAGCAAAATAAATGGATAGACCAAAAGAAGGAAGCTATCCCTGTGGTCTTCTATTTAAGAAACTTGTGTGACATATGCATATAAGAACACAATCTTACTAGATGTAAAATCATAGATTTGACATTTTTTGTCCACAGATAATAATTAGGATAAAAGAGCATATTTTCTTTGTATTAATTGTAATTGTACTCATCTCTATAATTTTAAAGATTGCTTTATTCTTCCTGTTCCATCTGATGCCCTTTCTAATATATATTAGAAATATATTATTATATTATTATAAAAGTAATGTAATTCTATGATTAATATATGTTATTAAATATATTATTATATTAGAAATTATAAATATATTAGAAATAATAGACATATTATTGTCTCCTACATAGACTCCTTGATAGTCAAATTATGTTAAAGATTTTAAAGTTTTGAAAATATTTATAATTAGAGATGATAGAGAAAATTCACTTTTTAAAAAACAGGACTTTCATGAGCAATTGAAGTCACCAGAAAGAATAGGGTTTAAAATGTTTTTTTCATGCATATTATATACTTCAGTGAGCAAAGCAATGCAGCAAGTAGAAAGCTATCATCAATGTCATGCTCCATAAAGCAAATAAATCACATTGATTTCTCATGTTTTCAAGATATGGAATTTCTGATAATAAACAATAGTGAAAACATAGTGATTTTTTTTTGCTTATTTCATCAATACTTTCTTTTTTAAAAATAGTATTCAGGAAATATATCAAAGATATTTTCCTACAGGTGATTGCTAAATTGTGTTATTTTTCTAGGCAATGACAAAGAATAGGAGTGTGTGTAAGTGTGTGTTTGTATATGTAAAGACAGGAATGTATGACTGTCAGACAGTGTGTGGCCTATAGTCATTTCCACAGAGATGAGGTAGTCAATATAGTATATGGATTTCTTCAAAGGCACTGTTGGAAGTAGATCTTACTTAGTTAAGTTGCCTTCTAAATGATAAAAATGTTTTATCTCAAAGATACATTTCAGTGCTTTGACTTATTTTCCAGTGCAGACTGGCTGCTGTTAACATAACTTTGCTGTAACACTTTGGTTTATATTCCTTTGGGCGACCCTTTAGAAGAGTAAAGATATTACCAGAAAATGAGTCAACACTGACAATTCTACTAGCCATTTTGAGTAAATGAAGAACTATGCACAAAGTATAGTTGTTAGCATTAAATGTAAAAGATACTGCTAGGTGTGACTATAGCACATATACAAATTGGATATTACTAAAGGATATAAAGGGGATGATGAGAAATTATTTTTAAATTATTAGTTTAGGGAATATCATCATTTGCAAAGTAGATTTAAAGGAAATAATTAAAAATATCAAACAAGAATCTTTAATTACAATGTTTTTTATTTCAGGTACATGTTAAGTCGAGGTTCACCATTTGTAAAAAACATATAATTACTTCTTCACACAATACCCATTCTTCTGCTTACCCTCCCCCAAACAATCCACAAACATTCTGTGTTAGTCAGCTTTGCATCACTATAAGATTCCTGAAAATAACAACTTAGAGGAAGAAAAGTTTATTTAGGCTCATGTTTTCAGAGGTCCATGGTCAGTCAACTCCACTGCTCTGGTCCTAAGGTGAAAGAAGACATTGTGGTGGAAAGGCATGGTAGAAAAAGAATTGCTTATCCCATGCCAGCTAGGAAACAGAGAGAGCACATTGAGCCAGGAACAAAATATATAACTCCCAAAGCACACCCCCCAATTATCCACATCCTCCAGCAAAACCCAACCTGTCTATAGGAACTGTCCAATAATCTATTCAAATTACTAATCCATCAAATGGATTAATCCCCTGATTAGGTTTCACCTCCTGCATTAACATAAGATCTTTTGGGAGACCCCTGATATTCACACCATAGCACACTTATAAATGAACAGACTCAAAATATTAGCAAGAACACTAGGAAAGAAGAAAACAAACTCCTGAGCTCAGGCCTTCCCATGGGCACAGACCAGCAGAGAGCACCAACCTGCCCAGCAATCAGGCCTACAGCAGGAATCCCCACCAAAGGAGCACAGGCCTGCTGCTGCTTGAGTCCTCAGTGAAGAGCACAGGCCTGCCCCATCAGAGCTCCAGCTCCGGGCCCAGGTCTGCCACTTGAGTCCCCAGTGTGGAGCTCAGGCCTGCCTGGGCCATCAAGCCCAGTGTCTCCAGCACTGAGCACAGGTCCGTGCCCCACCCCCACATTGATCTAGTGCCCAGGCCTACACCCTGGCCTGGGTTCTAGTGCCCCTGCTGTGACCTGGAGGTAGTGGGACAGCAACCTTCTTGGGTCACCACTTGATCAAGCACCTCTCAGGCATCAGGCCATTGAAAAATAGGAGGTTTGAACATTACAGTATAATTTGATTGCAAAACATTTTTAAATTAGTTGTATTATTACAATTATTCCTATTATACCCACTATAGTCCTACTTTTTCTTTTAATATTCTTTTCACTCAATCTTCCTCTTATTTATCTGTTTCCTTGGAGAATCTCCTTTTCCTCATGCTAAAAACCTATTTCTTTTAATTCCACTTCCACTCTTCTTACAACATAGTATATCTATAGACTCACTTCTTATCTCATTAATGTTATGTCCTATACCCCTCCTCATCCTCTTTGTCCACCATTAGAAATTGCAGTCCTTATTGCAAACTTATTGGTTATGCTATAGATGATAATTTGAACTCATCTCTGTTTATTAAGAGAACACTCTTAATATCTTAATAGAGACTATTTACATTAAGGACACATATTGTTTATAGGGTGTGCTGCTAATATTGAGCTCTCACTTCAAGGTGAGGTATTGGAAATTGGCAGGGACATTATAAGTCTTTAAGGGGAAATTGCAATACCTAGGATTCACACTGCTGGAGGGGCAGATACACTAGCAACATGAGAAAACAAGGGAAGAAAGTGTCCCAAACAGATACTATATCAAAAGAAACCAATGACAACATGGCAGAAGCAATGTCAGAAAGGGAGTTCAGAATGTACATAATTAAAATGATCCAAGAAGAGAATGATGAGACAAGAGAGCAATTGCAGGCAATGAATGATCATACTAGTCAATAGCAAAAAGAGAAATTGCAGGAAGCAAAAGATCATTTCAACAAAGAGATAGAGATTCTGAAAAAGAACCAAACAGAAATCCTTGAAGTGAAGGAAACAATAAACCAAATAGAAAACTCAATAGAAAGGCTAGATCACTTGGAAGACAGAACCTCAGACAATGAAGACAAAATATTTAATCTTGAAAACAAACTGAACCAAACAGAGAAGATGGTAAGGAATCATGAACAGAACCTCCAAGAATTATGGGACATCAAGAAACGACCAAATTTAAGAGTTATTGGGATTGAGGAAGGCACAGAGATACAAACCAAAGGAATGAATAATCTGTTCAATGAAATAATATCAGAAAATTTCCCAAATCTGATGAATGAAATTGAAAATCAAATTCAAGAGGCTTATAGGACACCAAATGCACAAAATCACAGTAGTCCACACCAAGGCACATAATGAAAATACCAAACATGCAAAGTAAATATAGACTTTTAAATGCTGTGAGAGAAAAGCATCAGATTACATAGGGGGGAAACCAGTACGAATATCAGCAGATTTCTCAGCCCAGACCCTAAAAGCGAAAGGGCCTGGAACAACATATTTCAAGTGCTGAAAGAAAATGGATGCCAGCCAAGAATCTTATACCCAGCAAAACTTACCTTCAGATTTGATGACGAAATAAAATCCTTCCATGATAAACACGCCCTAAAAGTATTCACACAAAAAAAGAGCTTACACTACAGAAAATTCTCAGCAAAATATCCCAAGAGGAAGAAATGAAAAACAAAAATATAAGTCAGCAAAAGGAGGAATTACCCTAAAGGAACAGCCAATTAAAGGAGAAACCAAGTCAGGTTAAAAGCCAAAAATAAGTCAAAATGACTGGGAATACAGTCATATCTCAGTAATAACCCTGAATGTTAATGGCCTAAAGTCATCAGTCAGAAGACATAGACTGGCAGATTGGATTAACAAGAAAGATCCAAAAATATGCTGCCTTCAAGAGACTCATCTCATAGAAATACATGCCCACAGACTAAAGGTGAAAGGTTGGGAAAAAACATACCACACACATGGACTCAGTAAAAAAGCAGGGGTTTCCATCCTCAAATCAGATAAAGCAGACTTAAAGTCAAAGTTAGTCAGAAGGGATAACGAAGGTTATTTATGCTTAATGGAAGCATAAATCAGCAAGACATAATGATAATGAATGTATATACCCTGAACAATGGTGCATCCATGTACATCAAACAAATCCTTCTCAATTCCAGGAACCAAATAGACAAAAACACAATAATACTAGGTGACTTTAATACACCTCTCTTACCATTGGACAGACCTTCCAAACAATAACTGAACAAAGAAACCATGGAACTCACTAACACAATCAATATTTTAGACTAAAAAGACATATATAGAATATTCCATCCATCAGTAAGCAAATACACTTTCTTCTCAACAGCTCAGGGATCCTTGTCTAAAATAGACCATATGTTATGCCACAAATACTCTTAGCAAATACAAAAAGATAGAGATAATAGAGATACTACCTTGTACTCTATCAGATCATAATGGAATGAAATTAGAAATCAATGATGAAATAAAAAGCAGAAGAAACTCCAAAACCTGGAGATTAAATAATATGCTATTGAATGATGCATGGACAACACAAAAAATTAAGGGAGAAATAAAACAATTCTTAGAGGTCAACAAGAACAATGATACAACATGTCAAAATCTCTGGGATACTATGAAAGCAGTGCTAAGAGGAATATTCATTGCATGGAGCATATTCAATAAAAGAATGAAAAGTGAAAAAATAAATGACCTCACACGACAGCTCAACGTCGTAGAAAAAGAGGAACAGATCATCACCAAAAGTAGAAGACAGGAAATAATTAAAATCAGAGTGGAAATCAATGAAATTGAAACATAAGAAACAATTAAAAAAACTGACAGAACAAAAAGTTGGTTCTTTGAAAAAATAAATGAAATTGATAAACCCTTAGCCACACTAACAAAGAGAAGGAGAGAGAAAACACAAATTACTAAAATTTGAGATGAAAATAGAAATATCACAACAGACACTATTGAAATTCAAAACATAATTAGAAGTTATTTTGAAAATCTATACTCCAACAAAATAGAAAACCTCGAAGACATCAACAGGTTCCTAGAGGCATATGAGACAACCAAAATGAATCTGGAGTACAAACATGATTTAAATAGATCAATTTCAAGCAATGCAATAGAAGAAGTCATCAAAAGTCTACCAACAAAGAAAAGTCCAGGACCAGATGGATTCACAGCCCAGTTCTACAAGACCTTCAAAGAAGTGCTCATTCCAATATTCCTCAAACTATTCCATGAAATAGAGGAGGAGGGAACCCTTCCAAACTCATTCTATGAAGCTAATATCACCCTAATACCAAAACCATAGAAACACACATCAAGGAAAGAAAATTTCAGACCAATATCTCTAATGAACATAGATGCAAAAATTCTTAACAAAATTTTAGCAAATCCCATACAAAAGCATATTAAAAAGATAGTGCACCATGATCAAGTGGGTTTCATCCCGGGGATGCAAGGTTGGTTCAACATCTGGAAATCAATAATTGTAATTTACCACATCAAGAGACTTAAAGTTAAGAACCACATGATTATTTCAATAGATGCAGAAAAAGCATTTCATAAGTTGCAGCACCCCTTCATGCTCAAAACACTAGAAAAAATAGGGGTAGTAGGAACATTCCTTAACATTGTAAAGGCTATCTATGCTAAGCCTACAGGCAACCTCATTCCAAATGGAGAAAAATTGAAAGCACCCCCCTGAAAACTGGAACGAGGCATGGATGCACTCTTTCACCACTTCTATTCAGCATCGTCCTTGAAATTCTAGCCAGAGCAATTAGACAGACCAAAGAAATTAAAAGAATACAAATAGGAAAAGAAGAGCTCAAACTATCCCTTTTTATTGATGACATGATTCTATATTTAGAGAACCCAAAAAGTTCCACCAGAAAACTTCTGGAATTCATAAATGAATTCAGTAAAGTAGCAGGATATAAAGTTAATGCTCATAAATCCAATGCACTTTTATTCATAAGTGATGAATCCTGTGAAAGACAGATAAGGAAAACTATCCCTTTCACAAAAACCTCAAAAAAATAAAATAAAATACTTGGGAATGAATCTAACAAAAAAGGTGAAAGACCTGTACAATGAGAACCACAGAACATTAAAGAAACAAATTAAGAAAAATCTTAGAAGATGGAAAGATCTCCCATGCCCTTGGATAGTCAGAATTAATATTGTCAAAATGGCCATACTGTCAAAAGTGCTACACGAATTCAATGCAATTCCAATTAAAATCCCAATGACAGACCTCATAGAAATAGAGCAAGCAATCATGAAATTCATTTGCAGGAATAAGAGAACCAGAATAACTAAAACAATTCTTAGCAAGATGAGCAAAGCAAGGGGTATCACAATACGAGACTTCAACTATACTTCAGAGCAATAGTAACAAAAACAGCATGGTATTGGCACCAAAATAGACAGGTAGATCAATGGTACAGAATAGAGGATACAGAGACAAACCCATATAAATACAGTTTTCTCATACTAGACAAAGGTACCAAAAACATTCTAAGGAGAAAAGATAGCCTCTTCAACAAATGGTGCTGGGAAAACTGGAAATCCATATTCAGCAAAATGAAACTAAATCCCTATCTCTCACCCTGCACAAAACTCAACTCAAAATGGATCAAGGACCTAGGAATTAGACTAGAGACCCTGCACCTAACTGAAGAAAAAGTAGGTCCAAATCTTCATCATGTGGGATTAGGACCAGATTTCCTTAACATTACTCCCAAAGCACAAGAAATAAAAGCAGGAATCAATAATTGGGAGAGATTCAAACTAAAAAACTTTTTCTCAGCAAAGAAAACAATCAGCAATGTGAAGAGAGAGCCTACAGAGTGGGAGAAAATCTTTTCCACACACAATTAAGATAGAGCTCTCATTTCCAGAATCTATAAAGAACTCAAAAAACTTTACCCCAAGAATACAAATAACCCAATCAATAAATGGGCTAAGGAAATGAGCAGACACTTTATAGAAGAAGATCTACAAGCAATCAACAGATATATGAAAAATATTCAGCATCCCTAGTAATAAGAGAAATGCAAATCAAAACCACCTTAAGATTTCATCTCATCACAATTAGAATGTCTATTTTCAAGAAAACAAGCAACAATAGGTGTTGGGGAGAATGTGGGGAAAAAGATACACTCATACATTGCTGGTGTGGTTGCAAATTAGTGCAGCCACTCTGGAAAGTGGTGTGGAGATTACTTTGAAAACTTGGAATGAATCCACCATTTGACCCAGCTATCCCACTCCTTGGCCTATACCCAAAGGACTTAAAATCAGCATACTACTGTGATGCAGCCACATCCAGTTCATAGCTGCTCAATTCACAATAGCTAGTTTGTGGAACCAACCTAGATGCCCTTCAATAGATGAATGGATAAAGAAACTGTGGCATACATACACAATGGAGTATTATTCAGCCTTAAAGAAGAATAAAATTATGGCATTTTCAGGTAAGTGGATGAAGTTGGAGAATGTCATGCTAAGTGAGATTAGCCAATCCCAAAAAACAAAAGCCAAATAATTTCTGTGATAAGTGGATGATGATACATCATGCGGGGTGTGAAGGAGGCAAGAATGGAGGAAGGATGGATTGCATAGGGGAAAAAGAGAGGTGTGATCAGGGAGGGTGGTAAAAATAATATCAGAATGAGCAGGTATCATTATCCTATGTACATGTATGATTACACAAATGGTGTGACTGTACTTCGTGAACAACCAGAGAAACAATAGCTGTATCCCATTTGTGTACAATGAATCAAAATAAATAAATAAAAAAAGAAAGAAAACAAACTCCTGAGGAGTGAGATTAGCAAAGTGGTGGAGAAGACAGCTCCAAACCAAACATTCTTTACTCCATGGAAATATGGGAAAAAAAAAAAAAAAACAGCAAAAAGTTTTGGAACAAATTTTACTAGGGCTGTAGAAAAGAGTATTATAGAAACCAACAAAATGCTACATTTAGGAAATAGCAACTTGCTAGAAAATTTTCATGCAAATTTTATTTGCCCTTGCCCAAAACTTATAAAATGTCACTAATTTTTTTAAGGTAATAGAATTGATGAAATTTGAGGCAGAATACGAAAGAGGAGAAAGAATACATGTAACCAATCTTGGAAACAAATGTAAAGGTATGACTGTTGATCTTACAGAAATAAAAAATAATCAGTAGTGCTGGAAATAGAATAGAGAGAACTGTTATAATTCATATGTCCATAAATTAGATAACCTAAATAAAGTGCATCCACCTGAGAAACGTACACATTGCAAGATAGACTCAAGAAAAAATAAAACATCTGAATTCACTTATAACAAAGAAGTTAAGCTAGCAATAATATAAAAGAACTGAAAACAAAGAGAAGATAGGGTCAGATGTCTTCACTGGTGTTATTTTCAAACTCTTCAGATCAAAAATTTTCCTTATCCAGTCTATGAGACCAATGGTATAGAATCATGAACCCAGACATAAATCCATACACTTATGAACCAAGGTACCAAAACCATTTGATGGGGAAAGAATGATTTATTCAGCAACTGAAAACTTGGACATCTGGATTTCCTAAGTAAAAGAATGAAGCTGGACCTCTACCTCACCCCACACACAAAAATTAGGTCAAAATGGGTCAACAAACGAAATGTAAGATCCTCATCTGAATTAATAAAAAAGTAAGATCTACATCAATAAAACTCTTAGAAGAAAGTATAAGTGCAAATCTTTTTAATCTTAGATCTAGTAATTTATTTTTAGATATTACACAAAAATGCACAAGGAAAAGAAGAAAAAATATACATGTTTCACTATATTGAAATCATTTTGCATAAAATTATAACAAAGAGGTAAAAATGCAACTCACATTATGGGAGAAAATATTTACAAATTATATAACTGATATGGGCATAGTATTAAGTATATATATAAAAATTACAACTGAAAAATAAAATTCAAATGACTCAATTTAAATATGGGTAATGAACTATTATTAGTCCATTTTCTGTCGTTATAACAAAATATCTGAGGTTAGATACTTACATAGTAAGTTTATTAGGTTAAACTTTTGGAGGTTGAAAGTCCTAAGGTTGGATAGCCCTGTTTGTTTGATTTCTGGTAATGACTGCTATAGCTGTGTCACAACATGGTGAAGGAATAAGAAAGAAACCAGCCACATTTAAAAGGAGCCTAGATTGTTGGATAGCCTCACTTTAAAACACCTGTCCCATTTGAGACCAGCTGGGGACCCCAGAGAACTACATTAATCGTTTCTGAGAACAGTGACCCCAATGACCTAATCAGCTTCTACTGGACCCCACTGGTTAACTTTTTTTTTCAGTTCTTTTTATTTATGCATGACAGTAGAATTTATTTTGACATAATTATAAAAGCATGGAATGCATCTTGTTCTACTTTAGTACCCAGTATCTCTCTTTCCCCTTCCCTCTCTCCACCACTGCTTCCTTTCGTTTATTGGTCGTTCTACCATTTATCCAGAGTTATTTTTAAATTAATTTCTTGTGTATTCACATGATGGTGAAATTCACATGATGGTGAATTATATATATATGTATATATATATAAATTCATTCTACCTTCTTTCCTTTTTCCATCTTACCCCAATTCCTTTCATTCCCCTTTGTCTACTCCATTCTCCCCACTCCCTTATTGTGAGTTAGCTTCCATATACCAAAGAAAATATTTGACCTTTTATTTTTAGGATTGACTTATTTCACTTCACACGATAGTCTCTATATTTGCCCATTTACTGGCAAAGTCATGAAGTCATCCTTCTTTATGGTTGAATTATACTGCACTGTGCATATATTTCACATTTTTATGCAGAAATAATTTTACTATAATATTTTCTCTTATTAAAGAGTCATGAAAAAATATTATTTATCTTAAAATTCCAAATATCCACACTATAGATAAAAGCCAAAAATTATTTCTTTCTAAACCAAGTCTATACAACTGTAATAGTTACATGTCATTCTGGCCTTGGGGATAATTGTTCAAATCACAACTGTAAATTTTACAGAGATCCATGTTTTAAAAATGAAATATGCAAGGAGAATCATTAAATGCAACTTTAGATTTTTTAAATTCCCTTTAAATTTCATTGTAGTATGCAGAATTATGTCCTTCCTGGATGTTCATGTTCCAATGCCTAGAACCTATGAAGATATTACCTTAATGGAAAAGGGAACTTTTTAGATGTCATTAAGATTATTGACCTTGAGACAGAAAGGTTATCCTCTATTACCCTGGTGGATAGAATGAAATTACATGAGCTTTTAAAACACAACAGAAGGCAGAAGAGTAGGTCAGAGATAGGAGACAGAAAGAGAAATTCATACTGTTACTAAGACTTTGCCACTGTTGTAGGCTTTGAAGATGAAAGAAAAGGGAAAGAGTCAAAAAATAGGGCTGGGCATATAGCTCAGTTAGTTAGAGTGCTTGCCTCACAGGTACTAAGGCCCTGGGTTCAATCCCCAGCATAAAAAAAAAAAAAAAAAAAAAGTCAAAAGATACAAGTGACATCTAGAAGATAGGAACATTCTTAACTGACAGCAAGGAAATGAAGATCTCAGTCCTGCAAAAGAAATTTGCAATGGACTGAATATTTGTAATCCCTCATCAATTTATAGGTTGAAATTCTAGTGACAATGTGATAATATTAGGAGGTAAGGAGTTTGGAAAGCAATTAGGTTCTATGGGTAGAAGCCTTACTAATGGGATTTGTGACTTTATAGAAAGACATGAAAGTTTGTTTTCTTTCTCTACTTTGTATCATATGAGAATATAATGAAAATTCAGTAGTCTGCAACCCAAAGGAGGGTGCTCAGCAGAACACAGCTCTGGTGGCAGCCTGATCTTAGAGTTAAAACTGTGAGAAATAAATTTATTTCTTCTGATCTACCTCATGTATTGTAATTTGGTATAGAATCCCAGTTGAATGAACTTGATGAACAAGGAACAGATTCTCCTCTAACCCTCCAGAAAATAATGAAGGCCTGCTAATACTGTATTTTAGCCTGAGAAGACCATCATTAAACTTCCAACCTCCAAAATTATAACACAATACTTTGGGGATTTTTTTAGGTCATTAAACTTGTGGCAATTTGTAATACAGTGTTAGCAAACTAATGCATTGTTAATTTATTAATTCCTAATTTTCCAACCTATCTGGATCATAATTCTGAATCTGGCTTAGCATTATTACCAATGATTGTATTTTTCTTGTAGAATTCAAATGATGAGCTAGGTTTACAATTAAACTTTTCTTCTTTCCTGTGATTTTATAATCAAATTAGGCAGATATTGCAAAAATTAAAATTGGGAACATGAGAAGGTATGCTTTCAAACATACAGGAAAAGAATATGTTTATGTGTTGCACTGACTGCAATAATGGAGGGGCTAACATTGCACTATCCTAATCTGCAATGCAGGAGGTAGGCCTAATGTGTTGGATTATCTGAGTCTGCAAGAGTGGGCAACGATGGGAAAAAGAAAACTCAGACTCTGCACTGAGGTCCAAGGAGAAGAGCTTTATTCCGGAGAGATGGAGCACTTGTCAGGAAGCTGCTTCTGCATTTACTGTGTATAACACTGTCTTTTATATGCTTGCAGTTAAGCTAGCTGTACATGTTAAAGGTCAAGCCTTGCATAAGCAGTTATTAGCCTGTGAGGCAGATTATCAGTCGGTAACAGAAAGTAACAAGCAATTCTGCAAACCCAGGAGGTGCACAAGCCACAGAACTTCTTTACCGACCACAGAACATCCTGTTCACAGAGCACAGGACAGGGGTATAGGGCCCGAGACCCCCAGTGGCCTGAAAGGCGCACACCCTGTTGGTCTCCTTCCAGGTGTCAGGGCGGAGCCCTAGTCCCTGAGTGGCCTGTTCCACATGCCTGTCACCTGATAGAATGCCACCTAGGCCTCCTTCCAGGAGACAGGTGCCACATTTATCCAGAAAAGAATAGTCAGTTGGGATTTAAAATAAATTAGAAATATTTTGACTAAACAGACAATGTAAGTGAACTTTCAGAGAAATGGTCTTTTCTCATTGTTTTGCTTAGTTTTTTAAAAGTGAATGAAACTTATGTGTCCATAGCAAGATGAAAATAAATGTAATGTGCTATTGTTTTGATCCCTAACTTTCCAGGGGATCATTTAGTAGAATGTATTAAGTCCTTTGAATTAACAATAGATAATGCCCAAATGACTATTTACCTATGGTATAATTCAGAACATTAAGAAGAGAAGGTACAGTAGCTGTGCAGTGCCTGTCTTCATTTGGAATATTTTTATGTGTATTTTTTTTTCTATTTTTCATTTAATGAAAGCTACTTAAGAGTAAAATTACCACAAAAAATTAGGGAACAATATTTCTTTTATCTTTGGCAATACTTAATTAAAAATACATCCTAATTTTTTCAACTAAATCATTTGATGTAGCAGAAAAGATATTCTAAATTACTTATCTAAGTTTGAGAAAAGGTTGCCTCTGTCTCTCAAGCCTGATGAGACAATTTAACTTTTTTACCAGTTTTCTTGAAATTCACCCAGATAACATACATTTTATGTAGGCATGTAGCATAACATATTTATGACTCTGCTTACATTAGTATTGTGATATTATTTTCTTTTGTTTATTTTGAAGTTATTACTCATCCATCTGAAACAATATGCCCTTTTTACCATCTACCATAAGATCAACATTTCTTAACCTTTTACAATGGAGTATTTGAAATGTAGTGATTGAGTTAGATTTTTATAGTGTGTAAACTATTCCCTAGGAGAGAGTTGGACGTTTTTTGGAAGCTATGTGAACTCTTTTTCTTTTTTAATTTGCCACTGTAGTACCATTAAGTAAGTTACTGCTTCAATAGCCTGAAAGAAGTCATCCAGCTTCCAAAATGTCTAATTGACTCTCTAGGAGTAGTGTTGAGGTAGCTGCTTAGTCACTATTGTTTTTATTCTTTTCAACTTCCACTTCAATGGTGAATTTAATGGGAGGTCACTAAGTGAGCCAGATTCTCCCAGCTTGGGATCCTATCAAGGCTAAATCAGGAAGTCTTTGTCTAACTTGAGAATTCAGCCACAGCTTGGTAGTATAATTGGAGGCAATTGTTTAATGATTAAAAAACTCAAGATGATCCTGAGGTTAAAAGTCACCAGAGAGAGTTTCATAATTTATCTGACCAAATTGTTTACCACAGAGGACATTTTGTCACTAAATTAACATCTGAAGTTCCAAACTACCTTGAAAAACAATGACCTAACAGAGAGAATTTTTTTTCCAAAAAATGTCTTTTTAAACTACTTCACTACATAGTCACTGATACTGGATGTTCTAAAACAATTTTGCAAAGAAAATATTCTTTAAAAGACTAGCAAACATTTTTTGTGGGACATGAAAATAAGGTCACTCTTCAAATAAGGACTAAAATGTAAATAGGCTATAGAGACATAGGTTTTATCAAATCACAGAAAAGTGTCATCTAACATAAAATGAAAGCAGATTTCTTTAGTATGTCTACTGTAACTAATATAGATATAATATTATACTATAGAGGCATAAAATGTACACAGTAGTATTATAATGATGCATAAACTGTAATTCTTAAGATTCAAACAGTATCCAAAGAAATGCATGATAAAATTATTACTCTTTGCTTTAAATGCTCAGAAAAAATGTTCCTAAGACTTATCTGACAGCTTCTGTTTCATAGAGACCATTTTATGCAAACTTCTGACAGCTATAATTTTTTAAGTGTTTAAATTATTATTTCATGGTTAACCATCTGTAAAAGTACAATTGTCACATGTTTTGCTTATTTCTGATTTGATTCTATATAGGGGGTCCATCAGAAGTAGAGATAATAGAAAGGAAAATTGGATTCTGTGCTACATTAAAAAAACAAGCAATTTTCCTTTCACCTAAAAACTTAAAAGAGAATCAACTAAGAATAAGAGTGATGTAATGCACATATTTGTTTATATATAAATCTAAAGCTAGATTGACTCTGTCTTCCATACTTAATGATGTCAGTCAAATGCATGAGACCAGATGTTCTATAATCTCTATTACCTGTGCCAATTAACTTTAAATGTGCAAGGCTTTCACATATAAATCCTAGAGGTGCATCAACTTTCATTGCCTTTGGTCTTATGTATGTACATATTTGAAAGAATACATATGGAAAAACTATATGTTAATTTAGCTAAAATTTCTACCTTGTACAATAAATGGTCAACAAATATGTATATCTCTTATGATTTAGATATTAGTTGTCCCCCAAAAGTTCATGTGTGAGACAATGCAGAAATATTTAGAGGTGAAATAATTGGGTTACAGAAGCTATAACCTAATCAGTGCATTAATACCCTGATAGTAGCTAACTTTGACTGTAGGCAGGTAAGGTGTGGCTGGAGGAGTTGAATATTAGGTTATGCCTTTGGGGCCTACATTTTGTTCTTGGTGGGAGAAGTCTCTCTCTCATTGCTTCCTGGTGCAATGTCCTGAGCTGTTTTCCTATGCCATGCTCCTCTTTCCATGATGTTCTTCCTCACTTTGGGCCCAGAGCAATGGAGCCAGCAGTCCATAGACAGAAACCTATGAAATCATGAACTCCAAAATAAATTTTTCCTTCTCTAAAATTGTTCATTTAGTCACAGAAACAGAATGGCAGAGTAAAATAATATCTATGTTGATTATCCAAATATAGGTTTTAATTTTATTTTTATTTGTGTTTTTTAGTCATGCATGACAGTAGAATGTAATTTGACATATCCTACATACATGAAATATAACTTCCCATTCTTGTGTTGTACATGATGCGGGGTTACACTGGTCGTATATTCATGTATGGACATAGGAAAGTTATGTCCAATTCATTCTACTGTCTTTCCCATTACCTTCCCCCCTCCCTTATCCCCATGCCTCCAAGTCCAATTTGGTGAGTCTCCACTCCCCTACTCCCCACCTATTGTGAGTCAACATCAGCATATCAGAGAAAACATTCAGCCTTTGGTTTTTTGGGATTGGCTTATTTTACTTAGCATGATAGTCTCCAGTTCCATTCACTTATCAGAAAATGCCATAATTTCATTGTTTATGGCTGAGTAATATTCCATTGTGTATATGTACCACATTTTCTTTATCCATTCATTCATCTGTTGAAGGACACCTACGTTGATTCCATAACTTAGCTATTGTGAATTGAGCTATGAGCATTGATTTGGCCACATCACTATAGTATGCTGATTTTAAGTCCTTTGGGTATATGCCAAAGTTTTGCTGTCCTGCACAAGGAGGGATCATATAACCACACAGAGGTGTGAACTGGCTGAGGAATTAAAAGTCTGAAATAATTAAAAATAAATAAAAGAAAAATGACACAGAAAAATAGTTTCAACATTGGGTCCCTGGTGGGTGGATTGGACTGATGTGTCCTATTGCTGATAAAGGAAATTGGCCCACAAATTCTTTATTTAAAGGGAAGCACATCAAAGGGATTTATTATGAGGAAGAGTCCTTAAAGGTAAACAAGAATCAAGAGGCTGTGGGGAGGTTGGCCTGAATGGAGCCTTATCACTTGTGCTATAATTCTTCCTTCTCCAGGCAGCTGGTGCCTCAAGGCTACTTGGATGGAATAGTATCTCTTTCTGCCTCAGGGTTGCAGGCATCTGAATCCAAAGCTGTCAAACCCATAAATCCCACACCACGCATGGAATCTGCCCCCATTAACAGTGGACACCTGCAAATGTGTGTGTCTTTCAGCACAGTTGTACTGAAAGAAACCCAAAAAGGCAGTCTAGCTGTCCAAGGCAATGGAGTTCAAAGCAATGATTCATTTGTTTCTCCTATCACCAAGAAGTGGGATAACTGGTGGTTCCTTTCCAAGTTTTCTGAGAAATCTCCATACTGCTTTCCAAAGTAGTTGCACCAATTTGCAGTCCCACCAGTAATGCATGAATATGCCTTTTCCCCCACATCATAGCCAACATTTATTATTACTTGTATTCTTGATAATTGCCATTTCTGACTAGAGCAACATGAAATCTCAGAGTAGTTTTAATTCGCATTTCTCTACTTGCTAGTGAATATTGAACATTTTTTCATGTATTTGTTGACCATTCATATTTCTTACACTGTGAAGTGTCTGTTTAGTTTCTTTGCCCATTTATTGATTGGGTTATTTGTTCTTTGGATGTTAAGTTTTTTTAGTTCTTTCTATATCCTGAAGATTAATGCTCTATCTGAGGTGCAGGTAGCAAAGATTTTCTCCCATTCTGTAAGTTCTCTCTTCACATTCTTGATTGTTTCCTTTGTTGCAAAGAAGTTTTTTTGTTTGCTTTTTTTTGTTGTTTTGTTTGCTAAAATCCTATTTATTTTGATTCTTGATTTTACCTCTTGCACTTTAGGAGTGTTGTTAACAAATTTGTTTACTCAGCCAACATGATCAAGATATGGACCTACATTTTCTTCTTGTAGGCACAAGGTCTCTGGTCTAATGCAAGGATCAAAGTGGTCCTTGATCTACTTTGAGTTGACTTTTGTGCAGGGTTAGAGATAGGGGTCTAATTTCACTTTATTATATATGGATTATCAGTTTTCCCTGCACCATTTGTTGAAGACTATCTTTTCTCCAATGTATGTTTATGGTGCGTTTGACTAGTATGACATAACTGTATGTGGTTTTGTCTCTGTGTGTTTTATTCTGTACAATTGGTGGTCATGTCTGTTTTGGTGTCAATACCATGTCATTTTTGTTACTATAGCTCTGTAGTATAATTTAAGTTCTGGTATTCTGATGCCTCCTTCTTCCCTTTTCTTGATGAGGATTGCTTTGGCAATCCTGGGCCTCTTATTTTTCCAAATGAATTTCATGGCTGTTTTTTCTATTTTTTATGAAGAATGTCATCAGAACCTTAATAAGAATTGCATTGAATCTGTATAGTGGTTTTTGTAGAATGGCCATATTGACAATATTATGTCTACCTTTCCAAGAACATGGGAGATCTTTCCATCTTCTAAGGTCTTCTTCAATTTCTTTCTTTAGTTTTCTGGAGTTTTCATTGTAGAGGTCTTTCACCTCTTCTGATAGATTGATTCCCAAATATTTTCTTTTCTTTGAGGCTAATGTGAATTTGATAGTTTTCCTAATTTCTTTTTCAGTTGATTCATCAATGATGTATAGTAACACAATGGATTCATGGGTATTAATTTTATATCCTAATATTTTACTGAATTTATTTATGAGCTCAAGAAGTTTTCTGGTAGAGTTTTTTGGTTCTTCTAAATATAGAATCATGTCACCAGGAATGATGGATAATTTGAGTTCTTATTTTCCTATTTGTATCCCTTTAATTTCTTTCTTCTGTCTAATTGCTCTGGCTAGAGTTTCTAGGACTATGTTGAATAGAAGTGGTAAAAGAGGACATCCTTGTCCTCCTTCCAATTTTTAGAGGGAGTGCTTTCAATTTTTCTCTGTTTACAATGATGCTGGCCTTGGGTTAATCATATATACCTTTTACAATGTTGAGGTATATTCCTACTATCCCTAGTTTTTCTAATTTGTTGAATATGAATGACTGTTGATTTTGTCAAATGCCTTTTCTGCATCTATTGAAATGATCTTGTGATTCTTTAAGCCTATTGATGTGATGAATTATGTTTATTGATTTCGTATGCTGAAAGAACCTTGCATCCCTGGGATGAACTCCACTTGATCATAGTGTATGATTTTTAATATGTTTTTGTATGTGATTTTCCATACTTTATTAAGAATTTTTGCCAAATATAGCTTTTTCTAGACATAAAGTTTACTAAGGCAGTTGAAACTAACCAAAATCACAAAGCTGAGATAGTGACATATTTTTTGAGCTTAGATTAAACACTTTGTCACAGAATTTCACTTCAATTTCTTAGGAATTTGTGATCATTTTTATATATTAAGATATTAGGTAGTTATGCAGTCGCAGGTTTGTTACATGTTCTTCATAAGTGACTTCAGTGGATTTTCAACTGCCTATAAATTAATCACTTTACTGGCATCACTTTTTCTTTTTCTATTACCACTCTACTACTAATGGCACTTTCTTCTCACTCCCACTTTCATATTAATTTCACCTCACTTCACTTATCAGTTCAAGACACAATTAATAAAAAAATTATAATCTGAGGATAGAATGTGATTTATATGTGCGTGTATACACTGACAGTTACACACACACGTGTGTTGGGACTCCTGTAAAGTAGAAAATAACTCTTGTTTGATGTGCTCTACACACATCTTCAAGCACATTTCCCCCTGATTTCCTCTTCTAAAGATGAGGAAATTTAAAATATTTAAGTTTATTTCTATCTAAGGATGACTATGGAACGTGACTTTGATAAATGAAGTGAATGTGCAAGTTTTGGGGTGGATATTTTGGTAAATTTTTCTGTATGCATTGGCCTCCTCATTCTTTTGTCCTGCTAATATCTGGATATATAACAATTAGAATGACCAAACATATCAGTAGAAATTTCATAATAGTTGTGGTAGTCTGAATAATAGTCTTTGAATGATAGTAATAGCCTCTAGAAATTGTATGAGGCAAGAAGCAGATTCTTCCCTATAGTCTCCAGAAAGGACTAGTCATGGCTCCACCTTGATTTTAGCCTCATGAAATTTATTTAGGACTTCTGATATCCAGAATTCTAAGAGGGAATAAATTTGTATTTTCTTAAGCCACTAAGTTTATGGCACTTGTTTTTAGAGCAACCAGTGTTGTTGAAGGGCTATGCCTGCTGTGGACTAAATACCACAGGATTTCTTCTTATATGAGATAAATGAAAAGAAAATATAGTACCTATTAAGTAACTGTTTTGGGTGAAGTTTTTTACTACTTTTGCCTACAACAACCCAAGCTCACTCTTTTTCTCTCTCTTTCTCTCCCTCTCACTGATTTGATTAATTGAAACTCTCTTCTTCATCATCGTCTTTTATCTCCCTTCCTAAAATGGCCTGACAAAGGTAATAGGTAATACTTGTTTCCAAGTGTCATTTTAAACTTTCCACTGCCCTCTAAAGATAATGCCACTTCATAAATTTCCTTAACAGCTATAGAGGCTCTCTACTTTTTTGTATGATATTCTCAAAAATATATTTATTAGGCAGCTTTTTCTCTTCACATTAAAGTATACCCTTTACTCTCAGTATGAAAATTTTCTACTAAAACTTGCTCATAATCAAACAAACAAATTTCTTTGCATGATTTTAATAATGTTACTATGCCTTATGTGCTCCAGATAACCATATTTATCTTCAACATATTAATTAAGCCCCTTAGCATTCATGTGTCGTTATGTATGTTTATTCATAAAAACCTTAACTTTTGGAGATTCAAGATGGCGGGCAAGAGGAAGGCTGCATTCCTACTTGCTCCGTGGATTCCTACTTGCTCGGGATTCAAACAGCAGGAATATGGCTCTCAACGAGATTTTATGTTCAAATCACATATAAGTGGTCCCCAGTTGCCGCTCCGGAACCAACTTTGCCAGGCTGGGCTCGGCCCGGCCGCAGGCAGCTACCACCTGGGAGCACCGGACCCTGCAGCTGCTTCGGAGTCACCGACCTGGGTCTGCGCCAGCCAGCAAGTGAGTGCGGGTCCCCAGTAGTGGCTTTAGAGTGACTGGCCGGGCTCCAGAACCAGCCAGCAACCTCCCAGGCCTCAGAGCTGAGCTTTCCTGACAGAGAGGGAATGTCTCCGGCTACCTGGGGAGTCTGAGCTGCGGCTGGTCTTCCGAGACACTGCGCCGCATCCCCTGGAGAAGTCTGACCAGAAGCCGCTGGGATCGCTGACTCCAGCGGGGAGTTTGGACCCCTCAGCGCCATTTTGCAGGTTCCCTGGCAGAGAGGGACCGTCTCCAGACACCTAGGGATTCTGAGCTGCTGCCGGTCTTCTGAGCCACTGTGCCGCAGCCCCTGGAGAGGTCTGGCCGAGAGCTGCTGGGGTCGCTGACTCCAGGGAGGAGCTTAGGGCCTTTGGCGCCATCTTACAGTGTCCCCAGGAGAGAGCAACCACCTGCCACCACCTGAGCCCCCAGCGAGGAGTTCAGGCCAGCCTGGGCTCTCAAGCCCAGTGTCTCCATCACTGAGCACAGTTCTGTGACACCACCCCAACTTGGTCAAGTGCCCAGGTCCACACCCTGGCCCGGAGTCTAGCACCTTGCTGTATCTGATTGTCTATCAACACTAGGCTGCTTCTGCACAGAAACATTGATCATTCCCAACCTGGAGGTAGTGGGACAGCACCTTTCTTGGGTTACCGCTTGATCAAGCACCTATCAAACAACAAGTGAGTTACTGGAAATCTGCAGGAACACTTTAAGTCTTCACAGGGAAATTGCAATCCCTCAGATTTGCAGTACTAGAGGGGAAGATACACGAGCAGCATGAGAAAACATGGGAAGAAAGTGTCCCAAACAAACCTAGATGATATATCAAGAGAACCCAAAGACAGCATGGTAGAAGGAATGACAGAAAGGGAGTTCAGAGTGTTCATAATTAAAATGATCCAAGAAGAGAATGAGGTGACGAGAGAGCAGATTCAGGCTATGAATAATCAGCTAATAGAGCAATTGCAGGAAGCAAAAAATCACTTCAATAAAGAGATAGAAATTCTGAGAAAAAACAAACAGAAATTCTTGAAAGAAAAAAGGAAATGAAGGAAACAATAAACCAAGTTAAAAACTCAATAGAAAGCATAATTAACAGAATAGATCACTTGGAAGACAGAACCTCAGAAAATGAAGACAAAATATTTAATCTTGAAAACAAAATTGAACAAACAGAGAAGATGGTTAGGAATCATGAAGGAAACCTCCAAGAAATATGGGACATCATGAAAAGACCAAATTTAAGAGTAATTGGGATTAAGGAAGGCACAGAGGTACAAAACAGGGTATGAATAATCTGTTCAAGGAAATATTATCAGAAAATTTCCGCAATATGATGAATGAGGTGGAAAATCAATTACAAGAAGCTTACAGGACAACAAACGCACAGAAATACAACAGATCCACACCAAGGCACATTATAATGAAAATACCTAACATACAAAACAAAGATAGAATTTTAAAGGCTGCAAGAGAAGAGCATCAGATTACCTACAGGGGGAAACCGATACAGATATCAGCAGATTTCTCAGCCCAGACCCTAAAAGCAAGAAGGGCCTGGAACAACATATTTCAAGCTCTGAAAGAAAATGGATGCCAACCAAGAATCTTATACCCAGCAATACTTACCTTCAGATTTGGTGAAGAAATAAAAACCTTCCATGATAAACAAAAGCTTAAAGAATTCACAAAGAGAAAGCCTGCCCTACAGAACATTCTCAACAAAATATTCAAAGAGGAAGAAACGAAAAATAACAATCTCACTCATAATGGGGAGGAATTACCCTAAAGAAAGAGTCAATCAAAGGAGAAACAAAGTTAAGCTAAAAACCCCAAAAAAGCTAAAATGACGGGGAATACAAGTCATATCTCAATAATAACCCTGAATGTAAATGACCTAAACTCATCCATCAAAAGACATAGACTGGCAAACTGGATTAAAAAGAAAGACCCAACAATATGCTGCCTTCAAGAGACTCATCTCATAGAAAAACATGCCCACAGACTAAAGGTGAAAGGTTGGGAAAAAGCATACCATGCACATGGACTGAGTAAAAAAGCTGGGGTTTCCATTCTCATTTCAGAGAAAGCAGACTTCAAACCAAAGTTAGTCAGAAGGGATAAAGAAGGACATTTCATAATGCTTAAAGGAAGCATAAATCAGCAAGACATAACAATCATAAATATTTATGCACCAAACAATGGTGCATCCATGTACGTCAATCAGATCCTTCTCAATTTCAGGAATCAAATAGACCAAAACACAATAACACTGGGAGACTTTAACACTCCTCTCTCACCATTGGACAGATCTTCCAAGCAAAAATTGAACAAAGAAATGATAGGACTCAATGACACAATCGCTAATTTGGACTTAACAGACATATATAGAATATTCCATCCATCAAAAAGCGAATACACTTTTTTCTCAGCAGCTCATGGTTCCTTCTCTAAAATAGACCAAATATTATGACAAAAAGCTACTCTAAACAAATAAAAAAACATAGAGATTCTACCTTGTATACTATCAGATCATAATGGAATGGAATTAGATATCAATGATAAAGTTAGAAACAGAAACTACTCCAAGACCTGGAGATTAAATAATATGCTATTGAATGATACATGGATAACAGAAGACATTAGGGGGGAAATTAAAAGATTCTTAGAGGTCAACGAGAGCAAAGATACAACATATCAAAATCTCTGGGATACTATGAAAGCAGTGCTGAGAGGAAAATTCATTGCAGGGAGTGCATTTAATAAAAGAATGAAAAGTCAACAAATCAATGACCTCACATTACAGCTCAAAGCCCTAGAAAAAGAGGAACAGATCATCACCAAAGTAGTAGAAGACAGGAAATAATCAAAATCAGAGCTGAAATCAATGAAATTGAAACAAAAGAAACAATTCAAAAAATTGACAAAACAAATAGTTGGTTCTTTAAAAAAATAAACAAAATTGATAAACCCTTAGCCACGCTAATGAAGAGAAGGAGAGAGAAACTTCAAATTACTAAAATTCATGATGGAAATGGAAATATTACAACAGACACAATTGAAATACAAAACATAATAAGAAGCTACTTTGAAAATTTATACTCCAACAAAATAGATAACCTGGAAGATATCAACAGGTTCCTAGAGGCATATGAGCCCCCCAAACTGAATCTGGAGGATATACACAACTTAAATAGATCAATTTCAAGCAATGAAATAGAGGAAGTCATCAAAAGCCTAACAAGAAAAAAAAGTCCAGGACCAGATGGATTCACAGCCGAGTTCTACAAGACGTTCAAAGAAGAACTCATTCCAATACTTCTCAAAGTATTTCACGAAACAGAGGAGGAGGGAACCCTTCCAAACTCATTCTATGAAGCTAATATCACCCGGATACCAAAACCAGAGAAGGACACATCAAGGAAAGGAAATTTCAGACCCATATCTCTAATGAACATAGATGCAAAAATTCTTAACAATATTTTAGCGAATCGCATACAAAAGCATATTAAAAAGATAGTGCATCATGATCAAGTGGGTTTCATCCCGGGGATGCAAGGTTGGTTCAACATCCGGAAATCAATAAATGTAATTCACCACATCAACAGACTTAACGTCAAGAACCACATGATTATTTCAATAGATGCAGAGAAAGCATTTGATAAAATACAGCATCCCTTCATGCTCAAAACACTAGAAAAAATAGGGATAGTGGGGACATTCCTTAACATTGTAAAGGCTATTTATGCTAAGCTCACAGCTAACATCATTCTAAATGGAGAAAAATTGAAATTATTCCCCCTGAGAACTGGATCAAGGCAGGGATGCCCTCTTTCGCCACCACTATTCAACATTGTTCTTGAAACTCTAGCCAGAGCAATTAGACAGACCAAAGAAATTAGAGGAATACAAATAGGAAAAGAAGAGATCAAACTATCCCTATTTGCTGATGACATGATTCTCTATTTAGAAGATCCTAAGTATTCCACCAGAAAACTTCTGGAACTCATTAATGAATTCAGTAAAGTAGCAGGATATAAAATTAATGGTCATAAATCTAATGCATTTTTATTCGTAAGTGATGCATCCTCTGAGAGAGAAATTAGGAAAACTACCCCATTCACATTAACCTCAAAAAAAATAAAATACTTGGGAATCAATCTAACAAAAGAAGTGAAAGACCTCTACAATGAGAACTACAGAACACTAAAGAAAAAAGTTAAAGAGCATCTGAGAATATGGAATGATCTCCCACGTTCTTGGATAGGCAGAATTAATATTGTCAAAATGGCCATGCTTCCAAAAGTTCTATACAAATTCAATGCAATTCCAATTAAAATTCCAATGACAGACGTCATAGAAATAGAGCAAGCAATGATGAAATTCATTTGGAGGAATAAGAGACCCAGAATTGCTAAAGCAATCCTTAGCAAGAAGAGTGAAGCAGGGGGTTTCACAATACCAGACCTTCAACTATACTACAGAGCAGTAGTAACAAAAACAGCATGGTATTGGTACCAAAATAGACAGGTAGATCAATGGTACAGAATAGAGGACACAGAGACAAACCCACATAAATACAGGTATCTCATACTTGACAAAGGAGCCAAGAACATGCAATGGAGGAAAGACAGTCTCTTCAACAAATGGTGCTGGGAAAACTGGAAATCCATGTGCAGCAAAATGAAACTAAACCCATATCTCTCACCCTGTACAAAACTCAACTCAAAGTGGATCAAGGACCTAGAAATTAGACCAGAGACTCTGCACCTAATAGAAGAGAAAATAGGCCCAAATCTTCATCATGATGTTCTATGACCAGATTTCCTTAACATGACTTCCAAAGCGCAAGAAATAAAAGCTGGAATCAATGATTGGGATAGAGTCAAACTAAAAAGCTTTTTCTCAGCAAAGGAAACAATCAGCAATGTGAAGAGAGAGCCTTCAGAGTGGGA